>SSNS01000002.1:2146817-2343084 GCA_006937985.1 Aphyosemion australe
AATGTAAAAAGTTATGTGGAATGTAAATATTTGTCGATGTCTAATGGGAGTTTTCAGATAAAAAGAAGCCATGCATACTTTTGGCAGGTACAGGGACAACTTCTCTTGACTGGGCTAACATGGTGTGATTTTTTTGTTTGGGCCGAGGATGACTATTTTGTACAGCGCCTACATGAGGACAAGGAAGTACAACACTTAATTCGATTTAAGTGTGATCAATTTTACTTTCATGTCTTTATGCAGAAGTACCTGTCCATGAAACATAACATGTATTCATAATGGTACAAAAGGCAACAAGCAACATGTAATAAATGCACACGTGTTTATAAAGGTATATGGTTATGTATTTATTTAATAAAAGTGGATTCTTCATTTTATATTTGATCCTCTTCTTGCAAGTTGGTGAAATTGTGCAAGACACCTATTTAAACATTGCAACATTAAAACATTGTAACTTAATTTGAATTCTACCCCTGAATGAAATTTTGTCTTTTGCCAAATCATCCAGTTATTTATTCTAAAGATCCAATTTTCCTCTTGGTGATCTCAATCATATCGACAACAAATGAAAATAAGGAGCAGCACGTAGAAATTACATGAGCTCATTTGGGAGTAAATTACAACAAAGCACTACTGTAAGCCGCAGCTGCAAGGTGCAAGAACATGACGCAGCACCCCCAAAGCTCACCGTTTACTGTGAATAGGGTGAAATGTAAATGTTAGACAGTAAACGGTGAGCTTTGGGGGTGCTGCGTCATCTTCTAGTGCCTTGCAGCTGTGGCTTACAGTAGTGCTTTGTTGTAATTTACTCCCAAATGAGCTCATGTAATTCCTATGTGTTGCAAAGAGAATTTAGAATTATTGAGTAATTTTCATGACTTGTTGCAGAATGCTTTTTCCCAATTTACATAACTCGAGGAATATAGCAACAGACTAAATTTCACTTAGGGGTGGAATATACCTTTAAGCAACTCACTTAGCCCATGCCCTGATGAGGGGTTTGTTTTGATAATTTACAAGCAGGCAGGCAACAGAAAAAAAATTGAAAGTGGGATAATGCTACTGAAAAGCTTGTTCTCCTTCACTCTCCTGATCACCCTTTCAACATGCACTCTTAGACGTGCTATCTTCTGTGTCTGGAGGACACTCTGGGCAGGCATTTGTCTCCTTTTCTGTAGGAATGGGGGACAGTAAACCTTGCACTTTACCACATCTGAAAGCAAAAATCCCTTGTCCACCATGATGGCCATGTCATCCGTGAGTAGGTCAGGTAAACCTGAACATCTGAAGAGTTCCTCGTCACTAATAGACCCCTCATACAAGGAAGACACAAAAGTAATTGCACCATGGGGGGCCATCCCAATCAATCCTTTCATGGTGCAGTGAGACTTGTAATTTGAATACATCTCACTTTGTAGAAGCAGGGATGATGGCGTCTGACATCTCAGCTCAGTGCAATCCACAATAACAATGGTGTCTGAGAAGTCCTGGAACACTTCAGGGAGATTGGCTTGCACATCTTCTTTTTCCATCCAGATGCACGCAGAGCCCAGAATGGTGTACAGGTAGTTTGTCCATGTAGATATGATCCGGCTCACAGTGGATTGGTGCACAGAAAACCTGTTAGCCAAGTCTCTTTCCTTTAGGCCAGCTGCCAGGTACATCAGGAAGAGGAAGAACTCATCTATGGGTTGTAATGACTGTGGGAGCAGATGATGTGTATTAGAGCAATGCAGAAGTTTGCCTGAGCTTGTAGAAGAACAAAAAGCAACAATAACACAAATACAAACCGTATGTGCAGGACGAACTACAGAGATGGTTTCATTTTTCCTCTCTGCAGCTTTTGCTCTTGATGTCTGAATCATGAAGGGCACCGATGGCTTAATGAGACTCCAAAAAATCTTCAAATGGCGATAACTGGCAAATCTGTAAAAACACAAACAATATTTATTGTTCCAATAAGTAAAAGTTGGAAGAGCAGCATTACTTTTAATATTTTTTTCTGAAGTTCAAGTCCAAAGTAGCTGTCCCAGAAAATTACACAAAGTCTTTGTTAGAAAGACCACTTAAGTAATGAATAACTGAATAAGTCTTATTTAACACACACACAAATATATAGAAGAGAAGAGAGAGATGTACAGAGTTACATCACTAAGATGAGAAACAATACAGCTGTACATGACAGGTAAAATAGATGGGGGTGGGAGGATAAATTAGGAGATAGATCGATTGATGCAGTTTTTGCTTCCAGGTGAATCACAGGTATGTTATGTTGCTCATATATGAGCCTCTCTACCTGGTATCCCCCTTACACTCACACCTTAATCTAATAATAATATAAATATATTATGAAATGTAGTAGCATTTAACTTGCCTTGTGTAGAAACGGATGTCATTGTCAGATCCCGCGAACCTCTCTAATCCGAAAGAGGACTGGATTTTCAGTTTTTCCATTTCGATAGCCATCAATCTTATTTGTTCTCTTAGCTGCTGATTTTCGGTCGCTGCCATGTCCATGGCAGCCGGTTCTGGGACAGAAGCGTAATCGTGGTCCACCACAACAGCAGCGCATTCCATAGGTTGTTCATTGACATCGGGGGGATCGTCAAAGGATGCTGGTCTGTCAACACGTTCCCAAACACTGGGTCTTGATGGGGTGATTTTGAAGTTGTTCCAGTTGAATAACTTTGGGACAACTCCTTTCTTCAGTCGTCTCTTCCCACCTTCTGACTTTGCCTCAGATATGTCCCCTGGGAGAAAGTGACGGCTGCACACTTTGCTGTGAGAAGTCAAAACAAACCGATCACGGCGAATTAAAACTAACCACCGTTTCCTCAGGGCTTCTTCAAGCGGAAAAGCGTGAAAACTGAGGCCAGCGCTATAAGTTGAACTAGCAGTGCACTCTGGGACACAGCAGTGTTCGTGGTACTGCTTCTCTTGCTTTTGAAAGGTAAATTTCTTAGCAGGGGGTGCCATTGTTCCATTGTTTCTAGTTGCCGCAAAACGTACCGGAAGTCACTTCAGCGCTTAGCGCCTACCGGATGTGACGTCACAGTCTTTCGTGCAAAGAGCCTATACAGACCGGAATGAAGAACTACAGCATCCATAGCTCGCTGAGTTAGCTTAACAGCTAAATTAGCAAATGCTAACTTTTCAGCGCCAAACTACTTTTAAGAGCAAAAAACATAAAACTACCGGACAAACCTCGAGTTGAAAAATGTCCACACTCAGTTCCATATATGATATCTATGGTTCCAACCTCCAAACTTAACTAGTCAATATTTCCAGACCGGAATATAGAACTACAGCATCCATAGCTCGCTGAGTTAGCTAAACAGCTAAATTAGCAAATGCTAACTTTTCAGCGCCAAACTACTTTTAAGAGCAAAAAACATAAAACTACCGGACGAACTTAGAGTTGAGAGATGTCCACACGCAGTTCCAACCCCCCAAAACAAGTTCCCATTACCAACCATCGAGTTAACGATCCATAAACGGTAAAACGTGTTTAATTAGTCCAGACCGGGAGGCACGCTGCACTCCGCGTAATGTATTCAAACTGCTGACTCACAGGACCGTAAGCATGCTAACACTTCCTTCTGCTCTTCAAAATAAAACCAAAATAAAATACAGCAAAAGTAATCTACACTTTTCTTGCTTTTAACTTATACCGAGGTACCTTTAGAAGTTTTAAACATTTTTAATCATCAATTGCATATGATTTTAGCTATATGTATATAACATATTGAGCTTTAACCTTTTAACACCTTTTTAAACTGTAATAGTGCAGATCAACTTTCACAACTTAGACTGAAGTGCTTACCTGAATTTTTTTCCGAATGAGATGGGGTGCAGTGAGCCAGCTGGTCTACCACTATATATATATAATGTATATATATATATATATATATTATTATTATTATTATTATTGTTATTATTATTAAAATGTAAGTGTTGTATTGATGTATAGCAGTTTGAAATACTCTAAAAAATGACACTGCAGCATGTAAAAATGTAAATATACAGTGTGTGTGTGTGTGTGTGTGTGTGTATATATATATTAATTTTCAAAATTAATTTACAGTAAAATAAAAAGCTACTTGACATTGTGACTTTAGAAGAACTCAAATGCAAATTCCATAAAAACCTCATAATTAATTCCAGGATGTTGTAAAAGTGAAAGACTAATTGACCTGACACAACAGTAAAATGATGTCACGTTTTTAAAGGCTAAAACCAAAATTTAAAACATTATAAATTATGAATGAAACTTAATAAAATGGAGATTTATCAGCCTACGCCAGGCTTGCAGGTTGAAATGGTACAAATTTGTACTTTATATTAAATTGAACCCTTAAAGGGCCACTTCTGGCCTTCTAAAGACCAATATTGTACTTTTGAGGGAACATTTAAAAAAATGTACCTATAGGTACAAAAATGTTCTCTTCTCTCGTACCTCTATTTCTTAACAAATCTCCCAGCATATCAATTATTATCGAATCGCCTTCAAAATCCTGCTCCTCACCTACAAATGTATCCATCGTCTCGCCCCTCCTTACCTCTCTGATCTCATCCATGTTGCTGTCCCATCTCGCTCCCTCAGGTCTTCCTCTGCCATTCACCTCGTGGTTCCTCCAGCCCGTCTCACCACTGTTGGAAACAGAGCTTTCAGTCGCTCTGCTCCTCGGCTCTGGAACTCACTTCCTCCTGACATCCGAAACACAGACGCCCTTCTCTCTTTCAAATCCAAACTCAAAACCCACCTGTTCAAACTGGCTTACACTCTCTAGTCCACAAACTCGCCACTCTGTAATTTACACAATATTCTTTGTAATTCTATATTTTAGTTTTATCGTGTTCTTGTGAGGTGACCTTGGGTTTTGAAAGGCGCCTATAATTTAAATGCATTATTATTATTATTATTAATTGCACCTGTAAAGCAGCGTCAGAATTTGCCAGCGCAACACGCACTAACAGGTGCAAAGTTTTTAGGTTCTGGGTCGTCAGGACACACGACCTCCACATTCTGTTTACCATCCCTAATGCGTTTTAAGTTAACAAAATCATTCAGCTGAGCCTGGCTGAGTTCATCCATCTCCATAGCTCGACTGGACTCTGATCCTCTCTCCTGGAGGAAACACACCTTTAAATGATAAATGACCCACACTTGTATAGCGCCTTTCAGAGTCAGAGGACTCCAAAGCACTTTACACTACAGTGTATTATACATTCATTCACACACAGGTGATTGTGAGCTACAGTGTAGCCACAGCTATGTTTAGAATTTCTTTTTTTTCATAGCTTGTTCCACAGTTTTCATTTGACTATTTGTGACTCTCATCTTGTATATACTAACAATACATCGTTCTAAATAAGGTCAACATGAAATATAACATTTATATGAAAATGCTTGTCTTGTCTTTATGGTAAATGGCTCGTATTTGTATAGTGCCTTCTTAGGGTTCTACAACCCCCCAAGACGCTTCACAACACAATCAGTCATCCACCCATTCACACGCTGGTGGGGATGAGCTACATCGTAGCTACAGCTGCTCTGGGGCGCACTGACAGAGGCGGGGCCTGCCGTGCACTGGCGCCACCAGCAGCAGGCTAGGTGGGTTAAGTGACTTGCCCAAGGACACAATGACATTGACAGACTGAGCGGGTCGCGAACCTGCGACCTTCCAATTGCAAGGCGGCCACTTAACTCCTCTGCCACCATTGCCCATAATTCACTGAACACACAGTTACATTTGAACTATTTTATTAGTACAAAATTATTACAAAAGGCTTCTTTTGTGTAAATTGCATAATACAATAAAGACTCTTGCAGTGCTTTTACTATAGATGATTTCTCCTGATGTTATTGGTTCGTCTCCTAGAAGAGGCAGAATCTGCTGAGAAGACTCCAAAAATTCAGACTATACAATTAAATCACATCCTACCTATAATACACAAGCATTCAAATGGGAATTGGCCAACATCATCTACAAAACACGATCTGATCTTTAGGTAATAAATAAATCCATTATGGTCCATCTGTGAGATGACTCAGGAGTCATTTCCTCAGTTAAACACCAAATTCACAATTTCGTTGGATTATTTCTTCCCTGGATTATCGGTTTCCGCCGTACTTGGATGCCCAGTCCACCCTTCCATGGACGGGCTGCACAGCGGGAGCTCTGCTTAGGAGATTTCCGGTGGTTTTCCCCAACGCTGAGTAACTGCTCTCCTTGGCCTGAGTCCTGTCTGTCCGCCTCCTCCAGCCCTCGTAATCTAAAAGAAAACCAGCTGGTCAAATCATTTTTCTATAGTGGAACCTGTAATATACAACCTTCACCAGAAACAGAGTTAAATCAATAAGTGGGCGTGTAAAATAGAAGAAACACTTTTGTCTCAATAGATGAAAAAAATCAGCTACACATTTCGAATACCTTCAGTAGCTTCGCTCTGTGTCGAGTTGGAAATGGGCTTGAGCTTTGCAGATTTTTTCTTGGCTTTTTTATTATCGGGAGAAGAAGAAGAGGAGGAAGGGTTGACTAAAAGGTAAACAGAAAACGAAGAAATAAAGTTGGAATATGAGAGTTTTGACAGAAATGAGATGAAATGAAATACTGGGATCAGAACAGAAAAGTTAAGGATTTAAATCAGAGGGATGAAAGTAGATGTTTAAAGTTAAACGGACTTTGTTCACTTTGCAGGATTAAAATAGGTCCTTACTTGTGTGCTGACCGGACAGAGGGGCCAGTTGGATTCGTTGTCCCAATGTGCCGACCTCCTTCTTTTGGAAAGAAGGGATGTAGCCACGGGAGAGGTTGTATTTGGTGCTTACAAAGTTTCCTTAGAGAGTAGAAAGACAAACATCACCTTCTGGAGCATGTGAACCAAACTTCACTATACAAAATTATATTATGTGACACAATGAGAAACAAGGTTCAAAGAATTAAGTTACGGACAAACCGATATGAAAA
The DNA here is from genome assembly GCA_006937985.1 of Aphyosemion australe. Lineage (NCBI taxonomy): Eukaryota > Metazoa > Chordata > Actinopteri > Cyprinodontiformes > Nothobranchiidae > Aphyosemion > Aphyosemion australe. The sequence continues at coordinate 2,153,789 of SSNS01000002.1, forward strand.
TGTAGGCCAACATCAATATCCAATATTAATATTGCTGCTATGGCCGATATCAATATCTGATATTAATATTGCTGCTATGGCCAATAACCGATATTTACCAATATACGCACATTTACGCTATCACCGCGGCTTTCCACTAGATGCATAAGCAACGCATAGCGTAGCAGACGTGTTTAACCACGAGCTCAGCAGGAACCCCATCCCACCAGGAACATTTCAGATGCGAAATGGCAGCTGGTTCTGCAAGTTCATGGAATCATTGGAGAATTTCAAAACCACACGTGATTTCGGCAGTTCACATATCATATTCTCCTAGGCCGGTCGTAACATAAAGGCACGTCCAGGATGGCCTGGGCGGCCAATCCCTGTTGCCTGCGCACCCCCATTGCTGCGATATGTGAAGTTCTCCTCCTCACAGAACTAATCCCCGTTACGGCTCCGCCAAAGTTGAACCAATCCCTGTTACGGCTCTGCCAAAGTTGAACCAATCCCCGTTAGAAATCCACCTGGAGCTTTCACCGACAGATTAGCAATCAGCTGACCATCCGAGAACGGTACCTACGCAGCAAAGCACGTAAAAAAAGAAACACACCACAGTACGATGGCAGACGTAACAGTCCTGTTTACCTCAGCTACGGAGGTTTCACAGGTGATGATGTACTTTACCAGTTAAGCAACAGGTAACCTGCATGTGTCTTTTATTTTGAAAGTTTCCAAATGTTTCACACTGCTTTCATGTTTCACTTCCTGTCTGGCCAGATCGGAACTACTGAGCTCGATGCCTTCTGGAAGTGTAGCACATAAAAAATACACTTTGTGAACGTAACACAACACTTTTGCATCCGGTGGAAAGACCCGGTTACTCTCACATGACCAGCCCCCTCCCCTCCTGATACAGGTGCACAATCTGTAGCTAGATGGAAATAAATAAATATCTTTCTTTTAATATGGGCCCAGTTTTACGTATTGGAGCATATTAAAAAATGACTAACATCAGCCAATACCATTGTTGACGTCAATATATCGTGCATCCCTAATTTACGCTATTATAAAAATAAATATTCTCCCATCACTTATTATTTTAGAAACATTCATGAGGAAAACAATGCAAACACCATTTAAGGCCCCCCTAAACAGAAATGACTAGAGTAAATGGGTTTTCAAGCACCAACGGCGCATCAGTATAACTATTTAAAGGCAGTGAGCTCTTGCAGATTGACATCGTGTCTTCTTTCTTAAATACCTTTGGACAAATCAATTTTCTCCAGAATTCTCTCTTTGACAACAGTTTTCTCTGGTGTGCTATCCACCGATTTGGTAGTGTTCTCTTCTAATCTCACAGCCAAAGATCAGGAGCCATTCATGCAGAGATGAAAGAAAAAATAAAGAAAAAGGAAATGAAATATCAGGACAGAAACACAGAAGAAAGAAGTGGTTTAATGCAACTACACAGAGCAGCAAATTAACAAGTCGTGCTGGATTAGGATTAAAGCCAAGCTAACCGTGCAGAGGAAGTGTTGAGAGGTGGAATGAATGAAAGGGGGCAGGTTGAAGGTCATTAAAGGAACACCTGATCTTTAACAGTCTTCATCTCATTAATACATAATGAATGGGAAAGACAAGTTGGAAGAAAGAGACATGCACTGACAGGAGAATAGATTGTGTGTCGACCCGCACAACTAATCATTTATACCTGTCTCGTGTCTCTAAAGCTGCTAACATTTAGTCTCCCAACACAGCTTTGTCTATTAGGGGACATGAACTGGGAATTCACGTGAGTTATGATTAGAACTAGCCTAGAAATCTAAACAAACCATAGCAAAAGATGTTGGTCTAGCTACCAATGTAGCCTCAGCAGGTCTACCATTGGCTCAGCTAAGTTTAGGGCAGACCAATCACAGCGCTCCATGTTTGTAGATAGACGCTGGGGAGGCTTAGCACCATTACAACAGAGCTTTATATTTCTTACAAAGATGGCAGAGCTACCACGGAGCAAAACTACAAAAACTGTGGCAGCTTAAGAACAGCGCTCGTTTGAAATGGCCTTTTCACGAAATTTGGTCAGTGTGAGCCTGGACCACTCTGTGCGTTATTCGGCTGTTGCACAGGACTGTTTATGTCAGACTGAGAGAACTCCAGAAAGGTGTCAAGATTTCAGTGAGCAAAACCGCGCGCCGTCTCGCTCTAGCAGGACATGCTAATGTCAGGAGCGCCCCCCGAAAAACATACAGGACGTCACTAAAAGCCGACAGCTAACCAAAACAACAATGCTGAAAAGAGGAAAAAGTGCTAAACTGAACTCCAAAAACGACTGGTCCGCATGTTCCTGCGTGTAGCTTCCACCGTTGCAAATGTTGCTAATTTTGCTAATGTTGCTAATTCTACTCTCACGTTGTTCTGTCGTCACTAGTTGTTCGCGTCACTCCCTGGGTGTGTTTTCATTGGTTGATTGCAGACGGGAGTCATAGGTTTTCAAGCAGTGCTTGAAGACTGTTGGAGGCTGACTTTGGTCCTGAGAATGCTCAGTAAGCTGTTGCAGAGCCGGTCGCTCTGGACAGCCACAGACTTGCAAATCACGCTCAGCGTTTTTTGTCACGATTCTGTTCACGACAAGAGATTTATCTAGGACGGCTGAAAAACGCACAGTGTAGTCCGGGCTTAAGACTTGGGCTTTTCTTTGAGACATGAGGAACTTCTTCTTCTTTGACGGTGTATGGCGGCCTGCCCTGTTCACTGATTTCCATCGCTACGATCACGTAACATTGTTTGTTGCTGTGATTGGTCCTAGCGCTGTCCAATTACGTGCAGCGAAAGTCTGAAAGACAATTGTAGATTCTGCCCCCATGACTGAGCTCTGTCTACGGGTCATGACTAGAACTGTTTTATGTTTAAATAAACATGAAAATGAAAGGAAAAGCATGCATCTGCTAACTTTCATGTGAGAGAAAACCTGAGGTTTCTCCACAGTAAGCTACACCAAAAGCCCATTAACACTTCACATCTGCCGGCATTACCTGCGTTGGCTCTGGTGATGGATATTCCTCCTCCGATAGGAGCGAGTGGTTTATTTACTGGGCTGGAAGAGGTCTCCCACAGATCCCGCAGTGTCATGCCACCCAAGTCCTTATCTCCAGAGGAAGTCTGATTTTTCCCAATCAAGCCTTTTTCAGCAATAAATGTGAGAAAATATTTACTCATCAAACAAAATAAATATAAAAATGAAAGAGCAAGGGAACATAATTTTGTACAAATCTGTCCTACCGGGGAGGTAGCGTGACTGGCTGAGATAGTGCTGCCGTGCTGCAGATCCAGGAAGACCATGGTCCATTTGGCCAACCTTAACATTGGCGGGAATTTTTGTAACAGTCCTGAATGAGTAGAGAGGTTTCTGCTCCTTGGGTCTGAGAACAGAATCACAACAATTAAAGATTTTAATACAGATCTTGAATTAAAGGACTTCTCTTTAGAGCATTGGTAAAGAAGATGGGGTTCTTACTGTGGGCAGTGCTCTTTAGAGCTCTGGTCCTCCTCCGCGGTCCCCAGACTGGGCTTCTTGGAGTTGGAGGCAGCCGTTTCTGATTGGTCGGATTCCTCCCAGCTGTCTGACGTCTTGGTTAAAGCCTGTCCCCAGCGACGGCGGCCACTCTTCAGCATCCCCATCCCGCCGCCTCCAACACTGTTTTCACTGCCCAGCGATGCTGCCTTCTGCACAAGTTTTTCACACTAATAAAGGATCCAAATAACATCTTTTCATGTATTCAATTGTAAGGCTATGTATACTCACGGAGTTACTCACTGCATGGCTGGGGACTCCTTTGCTGTCAGACTGAGGCAGGGGGATTTGCTGAAGAGGCTGCTGCTGCTTTCTAGAAGAGGACGTGGAGGCTTTGGACTCGGATGAAGACTGCTGGGGATCTGTCTTTGAGTCAGACAGCTCTTTCTGAACCTGCGTATTGAAGCCAACCTTTTTGACCTCTTGGCTCTGAGGACGAGGCCCTAAAACCTGTCCCACTTGGAAGTAAGGGTAACGCAGAGCCTATCCGTGGAGAGCAATACATAAAAGCTGCTGTTACTCTAAAGCTCTTACTTGTAATGGAGACATAGACTTTGAGACTTTGGTGCTGATACCTGTACAGCTGTGGGTCTATTTTTGGGATCCCACTGCAGGAGGTCTTTCATCAGCGTAATAGCCTCGTTGCTGGCATTTGGGATCAGGGTCTTCAGATGGGTGGGCACACATTGAGGGAAACGAAAATTCATCGCAGATGCTAGCTGGTAGCCCTCCGGCCAGTCCGCCTTATTTGAAAGACAATCAAACCAGGTTTTAAATAATAAAAAAACTATTGCATATTCTTGAATTCTACTTGAATATTAAATCTTTAACAGTGTTACTTGTATATTCTACAACACATTTATTTTCATTTTGGCCTCTAATGTTTTTTTACATGTTTATCATATTAAGCAGGAAGAAAGATGACCTCATCCATCTCTTCTCACCTTCTTAACAGTGCCCAGGACCTGGCAAATCTTAAAGATCTCATCCACTTCACTGTTTCCAGGAAAAAGAGGTCGAAGCGTGTAGAGTTCTGCCATGATGCAGCCCACGGCCCACAGGTCAATTGGGGAGCTGTAGGTAGACGACCTGAGAAGGACCTCGGGAGCTCGATACCTGAATAAAGAACAAAAGATTTCATCTAAACAATGTAAACATTGATGTAGCCCAAGGACAAAAAGCACAAGATTATCTCAGCAAGGATGAACTTTAACTCCTGGTTTAGAAAGCTACAATGCTCAAGTGTACACCTAAATCTTACCATCTAGTTGAAACATAATCTGTGTATGGGGGTTTGGAGCGGATTTCTCTGGCCAGTCCAAAATCTGCTATTTTCACCAGTTCTGGACCCATGCACAAAAGATTCTCTGGCTTCATATCTCGATGGAAAAAACCTGCACATATCCCAAATGAATTAATATTTTGCCCACACTGGAAGAAAACAAAAAAGTAGATGCAGTATTATGTCTTAAATTTCATGCTCCTGAGAAAAATGGATGCCCAACACATAGCAGCATGCAGGAAACCATAAACATTGCCCTCCATTGTTTTTTTTTCTAGGTACAAGAAAAACTGTGAATTAATCAAGTGTAGCCAAAAGAGCTAAAGTTTATGATGTCACGATAGCATGTATTTTGACCCAGGTATCTGAACAATACGTCTAAAAAATTCAGTCACATACCTAGTGGCTACACAGAATAATACATGCTTATTTACATAGGAAGTCCATTGTGACTCATGAGTCATAATGACAAGACTGTTTCCATGAAATATACCCAAACTAAAAAGCTAAAGGTTATTCTACTCTTAGAATAAAAAGACAAAGCTTCTTACCATGCTTATGAACAAAAGCCAACCCAGACAGAACTTGAAACATGATGTTTCTAATTTCATTCTCTGTGAACATCTTATTCTCTCTAACAGCAAGTCCAAATGGAGAAAAAAGAGAGGGAAGGGAGAATAAAAGAGAAGTTAAAGATTTAAGAGGAAGAAAAGTCAAGAAAAGTGCATGCATTGGATGAGGGGATGCACGGACATTTACACAGAGCATGCGCGTTTGCATCAGTTTATGAGTTGTTTGCTTCTTAAAAAATACGAGTATAACAAGATCTGGTAAATATATATTTATGTACAGGCATCCAAACATCCATTTACAACAGAGCAGAGAGTGGTTTGGAGGGATCACATGCTGCAAGAATCTGATAATGACCCAACCAATCAATTAATTCTGAACTTTCTATTTATGTAGCATCGCTTTAAAGAGCTGTTTGTCATTGTGTCATTTTCACATTTCAAATATTCAGTAACTCTTGCAGGATGAGACACCTCCAGTAGGTATGAAGCATGGATGCAACACGGTGCACCTACCATGTTTATGAATAAAAGACAGGCCTTGTAAAATCTGAAAGCTTATGTTTCTTATCACTGACTCTGGAAACAATTTTCTTCTGTGAACATAAAATCAATAAGTAATTCTAAGGAGCAGGTTAAGGAAATGATCACAACAATGACATGTTTCTTGTAAAGTAATGTTTGACCACTCATCAGCGTAGTTATTTCAATACATCTGTTGTGGACTCTAGTATAAATGAAGCTCTGGTGCTTCTGTTTCAGGAAGTAGAAGTTAGTTGAAAGAGTGAGGGGCAGAAAACGGCAGGATTTGGAGCTTTACTCATTAATATTCATGATATGCGAACATCTTTCCTCTGATTGGCTAACAGCAACTCAACTCTTCTGCTGCCTTCATTCACTCTTCTTTCTCCGGTTAAAAAATGCAGCGTTGATGTTTTATCTCCACAAATAACACAAGTCTGAACGCGTTTTTCCATGTTGTGGAGTTGCTAATGCTAACAGTTAGCTTCTGCTAGCCAAGACGCTCTCTGCCATCTACTCGCAGCACTGAAATAAACAGTGTGGCTTTTTCTGACCCGAGCGTTTTACCATCTATTTTCTTTCGGCAGCTAATACGGGAAAAAAGAACAAGTATTACACGTTCCTTGGTGAATCTGACACTTTAAATGAAAAGCTCCAAACTAGCAAAAACAACAAGGTCTACTCCAGAATTGGTGTTTTCAAGCCATGACAGAAGTATTGAAAACTCTTCTTAGTAGCCTAAACGTGTTATTCAGCAGAGGGTGATTCATTTAGCTGGGACAAACGTGTGTAATTCTAAATGTGGCGCTCCTCTTCTCACCTGTCCTTCATCAGCTGGTACAGATTCTCTTTCATGTATTCGAAAACAAAGTAGAGGTGATCGTTCTCTCTGATAACCTCCTTTAGTTTCACCACGTTGGCGTGGTTCAGCTTCTTCAGTGACTGCAGTGACAGATGAGGTGGAGGATGGAAAGAAAGATTTGATGAAGTGTGTCAGAATTTACAACGACGTGTTTAGCATCACTGCCCAAGTTACAAAACCTTTCACTGATGCTGAAACGCTACATCTATCACCGTCCGTACCTTCACTTCTCTGAGGTTCATGCACTCTTCCCAAGAATAAAACTTCCGCTTCATCCTAAAAACACATAATAAATAGGCAACAGGAAGAAGCATCATTTAATACACCATGCAGCATCATCGCTGTCTTAATAAAACTCTTTTATGAGACCTCATCAATATTTCAGTTTGTTTGACGTGTCTAGAGTTTCAATTTATATGGTGACAAAAAGCTGCAGAGGTCGTGGATTTTACAAACATAGATGCTGATGTTACAAATATTTATTTTCTAAGCACATCAAATATAAAACATGTTTTGTCTTAGTTGTTCATATAAAGAAAATAATGTTTTTGCCTCTGCTGCAAGCTTGATCTTTCTGTCTGTAGGGTTAGCAAAATATCTCTAGCCTTCATTGGATGCACATTAACGTTGCTCCAACAGAGATGTATACAAGAGCTAATGAACATTAGCAAACACAAAAAGGCTATAATTCAGTGAATATTTCAGATATGAAGCTAAAATTTGACATTTAAGTAGCCGAGAGTGACTTTAAATGCTAAATGTTAGTTTCAAGATAACTCCATCCTCTCTAAAATAAATCTTATTTGAAAACTCTTGCACGAAAGGCAATGACTGATAAGCATTCCTTTATGGAATGTGAGACTCCCCATTTATCGATCGGTTTTAATACATCTAAGTGTAAGCAACACATCAGGAGGTGCTTGTTGTTTCAACAGCACCTCCTCCTCTTTCCTCTGGAGTCACAGAAGAGTAACAGAGGGGCGAGCCTATCCTTTTCTCATCTCCTTCACAATATCAGCAACCCGACACACCCCTCCTTCTACTTTCACTGCCTTTCACCGTCACCACGTGTATTGTCTTGCATGGAAACCGAATGATCAACAAGTGGACGCATCTCCCTGGCTTCTCATCTATTATTGAATACCACGACTGTGTTGCACAAGCGAAACACTGAGGCGGGTTTGCTTGCTACGCAGATGGCAAAGAAACTCGACTTAGGCTAATTATCCATGGCCCCAACTTCTACTTTTATATTACACCTGGGAGTTGGGACTCCTTAGGCAAGCAAGAAAACCACCAGACAGAATTAGAGTCAAAAATCTCAGTCAATTACAAAACATATGATAGGTAAGTCACATTGTATTTAGATCAATGCAAAGATCTAAAAATTGAGACTCAATGAGCATTACATAATTATTTCAAATATTGACTTTTTAAACCAGTTATATCTAAATTTTTGTCTATAGCATGGCATTTATAAAAAAAAAGGAGTGTAAATATTCAAACATCTTCACCTCTTGATAGCCACCAGTTCTCCAGATTCGTTGCTCCTCCCCATCAGCACACAACCATAGGTGCCATCACCCAGCTGCTTCAGGGTGGTGTAGCGATTCATCGTGTCTCAAAATGTTTTCATCCGCTTCCTAAAGCTCGTTCTTTGAGAGATGAGCTGTAGAACCACAGCGCTGAGTCATCTGTTCTCCTTGAGTAAAAGGCTGAACTTCAGTTGTTCTGGTCCAAAAGGAAGACTCTTAAGTTGTCCAATGTGCCACAGATCCACTGAGTTTGGATTTTAGAAATCATCTTCCAGTGTGTGATCGGTTCAGTCTTGTTGGTGTAAGACAAGGGAGCTAAAAGTGAGAAGAAAACAGCAGCAACATCAATACAAATAATTCCAAAACGCTGCTTCCTTTCTCGCTAGAACTCTTCAACAGATCGATCACTTTCTGTTTCCCCCTCATAGAGGAGGATCAGGTGTGTAGCACATTAGGAAGCTTCAACACACGAACACCCAAGGGTGATGACACAGACGGATTAGAGATGTAAATAGGGTGTTACATCACTGACACGCTTACCGGCATCCACAGCCGTCCCCACAGCACCCTGCCTGGCAATAGGATTTGAGTGATACCGTCGGGTACAGTGATCAAGCTGTTGTGATGCAGGTTCAGCGAAATAAACCTCGCTGACGGCGTCGCCGACGCTGCACGGGCAACTACCTGCAGCTCAGCACTTTGACTAATTAAGACCACACAAAAACCTTTTAGGTTAAGCTCATCATTTGTGTTTAATATTCATGTTGGGCTTATCTTGAGTGGGAATGAGTCCAACACTTTGATAAAAAAGGGATTTTTAGAAAACAAAAGTTAAAATATTAAACTCAAATAACCCACATATCTTATAAAATAATAAGAAGCATTGTGTATGCATTTAAGAGAACCAGTTAGAGTAATTGTGTCACGTTTCTTTTAATACAATTAGACTTGGGGATAATGGTTGTTTCATCTCAAAGACGGTGAGGTGCAGTAGTTGTTGATACAGAACAGAAATTCAAGAAATACCTACGTTTGTTGCAGGGTGTGTTTAAGCATCAAAAACTGTCTTCCCAATTTAAAATGGGGTGTTTAAATTTACAAATTTTAAAGTATGAGAATAAAAAAAATATCAGGATATACATTAGAGCAGCAATCCAGAGTTTTCCTCCTTTTAGGAATTATGCACGACTTTTTTAGAAAGCCGTAAAAGTGATCTGACTCTGTAGTGTGATTTAATGTAGGCAATACGTCTATGCTTTTTTTTGCTAAGCCTGTCCCCCATCCAATAGAGTGCCACCGAACATTAGCCAATAGCGTTAGACATTCGCTTACGTACCACAGAGTGTGCGCACGCATTTGCGTAACTACCTAGACTGATGCAGAGTTGGCGACATTTTTTACGGAAGTCTGAAAAAAAACTATATCAATATATATATATATATAGCATAACATGAGAATAATAATTGCACAATAATGTGCGTTTTAGCTCTATTGCTCGGCCAGAGGGGGAGGGGCTTAATGTGTGATTCATTTTTTCTGCCTCTAGGTGGTGCCATCTGACAAAAAACTCTGGATGTCTGCTTTCATTAGGCAATTGTGTTTGTCTGACAAATGTTTATTCTTATTTTCCTTCTCAACCAATAGGAAAACGATCTGATGATGGGTGTGTTTTCTCTAGCCTGGCCTGCCAGACTCTCCCTCTGTCAGCGTATATATTCATACATACACAGCGTACATATTCCTTATGCTTCCCATAAGGACGCATTGGTATGGCTGGCTAGGCTATGTTTTCTCTGCTACAGGAGACAAAGCACATTTCCTTCAGCATTTCTTCTTAAAATAAAATTGCTTGAAAAACAGCAGAAGAAAAAAGAGAAGAGCAAAGCTGGAGGGGAAACAACAACATAAAGCTATTTCATTTTTCTCAAAGAATTGCACAAAACATTTTTAAAGCTGATGCTTCATTTAAAAATAATTCACCCATAAAACAAATGCAGATATTTAAGGGTTTAAAACACCTTTTTCTACATTTCAATCACATCTAATTTTCTTCTTCCTTTCAAACAAATGCTGTTTCAATCTCGTTTTACAAGCAGCTACAGAAGAATAGGAGGAAGATGTCTGGAGACCTACAATCTGCTGGGAGGGATTTAAAAGGAATTAAGGTCTAATAAGGCCACATGACATAAGGAAGGTAATCAAGGTCACTTCCACTAAAAACACAAGTGGACATCAGCTCACCAGTGGACAACAAAAAGATTCAATCCGAGTATAACTGTGGGATATGAAAATATTTAGTCATTTGACCGATTACTATTAATTTATTTTTAAAGAATGTATTCAGCACCTACTTTCAACCATAGTATGATAGTATGGGGGTAAATAAAGAAAATAGCCTACATTTATTTTGGTATTATTTGTAGGGCAGTAATAAAAAGTAAAATAAATAAATAAATACAATAGATACAATACGAGCAGTTAATTCAAGTAAGAAAAGTAGTTCGGACTATTCATATCAGCAATTATTGCCTCTTTTCTCCTTATCTTTAAACCTGCCTTCTTCTCCTCGTCGGTTTTAAACTCACCAGTTCAGAAGTAGCTGTTTCCGTTGTCTGGCTCTGCTGATAGCTCCAAATAACATTCACACCGCGCCTCATCCCAGCTCTGAAGATACAGGCAGCGCGTGCGGGTGTGTGTGTGCGCGTGACCTCTCCATGGAAACGTACACACAAGCCTCTTCCGAGAGGTGACGAGTGGCGCGTGCCGGCCGCAGTGCTTTGTGGGATTTGTTGTCCTGAACGGTTTTCCTTTAATTTGTGCCTCATCTTAGTGATTTTTCTTTATATTGAGGCAGAGACGAATTATAGTTAAAACTATCGATATTGTTTTTTACTTAAAGCACCAAATTTTAAAGCCAGATAGATTTAAAGTTATAGTCACTTGTTTTCAACCGTATTCAAGCTAGTCGCCACCAGATGGCGCTATACAACTACATTTTAATGCATTGTGGTACACAATAAATAATAGTCTTTATTATATCTTTATAATAAATATATATATATTATATATTAAGTTAGCTAATATTTAATCATAAAACATACGATTATGGGGTACTTTTCATTTAGTTGTTACAAATTTACAATTATTGTTTCTTTATGTTAAACGTTCCTGTTTTTGTCAAATTTTTACATTTTTGAAGGGCTACCCTAATCTTCACAGTACTGTCTGTCACTAAACAGAAAATTGTATGCCAATAACCCAGAAAAGAATACATTATGTCAGTCTTCATCCAAGATCAGACTGACCTGAACCCTGCTTCACTTCAGAACTGATCTGCTGCAAAATGTTAGCCTAGTGAACTAGACCAATTCTTGCTTTGCAGAGTTTGTATAGGATGGCTTGCCAGGCTAGCAAAATGTCAGTTTTGACACAACTTAAAGAAAATACAGAGATCTAAAAAATATTTCTCCATTTCAAATCAAATGTAACCCAAATAAATACAAATCTTTTTAAATTACTTTATTGGTGTTAAAGTTATCCATCCAAACCAACCTGACTTGCCACTAAACCCAATTATTAAGTATTAATGGCACAAGTGATGAGTCATCACTGTGGGGGAATTTTGCTCCAATTCATTTTGCAGAATTTCTTTAATTGAGGCACAATGGTGGTTTTCTAATAGGAACAGTCTTTCTAGGATCAAATGCCAGACTTTCTCCTTTAGGATTTTTTGGTAGACAGAAATCATGATTCCATCAATAAGTGGTCTGGGTCTTGAAGCAGCAAAGGAGCCCCAGGCCATCACACTACCACCACCATCATGTCTGAATGTTGCAATGATATTTTTTTGTAACCAGCATTAGATTTACACCAAAGGTAATGAGGAAACTTGTCAGAAGATGACCAAAATTCCACAAAAGTATTTATTTTCCTTCACAAAAGCAGCAGTTACATAGTCAACTCACAATTTACAGTAATGTCAGACTCCATTTATACTTAGGAAAGGAGTGGTATCAAAACAAAAAACCTTAAGCAAGGCAGGAGTACGATTTCTGAGTGTGTTTGCGAAGATGGAATGTGTCGTGTGTGTAGTGAAAGAGTATGACGTGATTTTTAAGTGGGTGAGTGCGGTTATGAGTATGCATGTGTGTATGTATGAATCTATCCATCTATGTACGTTTGGGATGGATGATTCTTATTTGTACATGAACTTTTCTCGTCTGTGTACCTGAGCAGCAAACTTCTCAATGACCTTAGAGTTAAAATCAACAATGTCCTGGGTCAGTTTTTTCTCTATGGAGAGCATAGCCAGAGCGTTGAGCCGATCCCGTGCCAAAGTGTTCTTAAGGAAGACTTTGATCCTGTTTGAGGTAGAGAAGCACCTCTTCGACTCTGACGTGTTCATGGGTGTTGTGATGACAATGTTCAGAAGACTTGCGGTCTCGGTAAAAATGTCTTGAAGGTTGTTTTCCATCAAAACCCGAAAGAGAGCCACTGCACCCTTGCAACTATGGAACTCCTCGTTTTCGTAGATCAGGGACAGTTCGGTTTTAAGTTTGGCCTTGTCCAAAAATGGGTAGGCTTTCTGTGCGGTGTCCAGTGCCGAGTCTGGGAACATTCTGCTGTGTGCTCGAAACAAGCTTGCTTTCACCAAAGTGGCGCTGATGAGGTGTTTGGTGAAAGAAAACCTCTCCTTGGCATGGCTCATGATGATGTCACAAACCTATGTAATGAAAAGCAATTTTTAAAAGGGGGAGAATTAAGTTGTCACACGTCTCACTATAGTTGATATGCTGAAGAGTTTCCGGGTCTTTATTACATTAGGTGCTGCTTATGCACTCGGTGGAAAGGCTGGGTTAGCCGATACCCGGAAGACTCAAAAATGAGAATAGTTAATCGAATTTAAACAAATTGCTTTTAATAAGTTCTCAAGTTGAACAAACTTAATAAATTAACTTGGATAAACTTTATTCACCAATTTAAGTTGGATCAACTATTCTCTTTTGAGTTGAATGAACCAATATGGCTTGCTGTCATTAAAGATACATTAGCAAATCTGCAAAACAAGCTAGCTTAACATTTTTTATACCTCTAAACATTCTAACATATTATAGCAAATATTTTGGGGACATTAACTCAATCACCGCCATTGACGACTTTAGTCGTCAACTGCATTTTTTTTACGGGGTGGGCGTCGGAACGAGCCCCCGCACCGTGAGAATAAACATCTAAAGCGGATCTTCATCCGTGTATGCCATACATCGCTTGATCAGGAAGTGGAAAATCAATGAAATAGGAGATTGTTTTGGGACGCTGCTGTGAAAAAAGGCGATACGCCAACCGGAAATGCTTCTGCAGCTCACGCTTCCACAACAGATTGTGAAAGAATGGATAACGCTAGAAATACGGTGATTCTTCCTGATGTAAGAAGTGAGTCTACTCTTTTGGTAGTTTTGGCGTTTACATGATCATAGAGCACAATGTTCTGTGACTCTTCAAAAAACAGTAAAAACGCTCAAAAACGCTGGCAGTCAGGGGCTTTCTGATCAGAAAACGGCTGGCAGTTAATGAGTTAAAAAAAATAAAACAAAATAATTAAGTTGCTCTCACTTGGGATGGGTACTGAATTTGGTACGTTTTAAGGCACCGATCGAATTCTGTGGTACCTACCGAGGACCGATTCACGCGATATCAAATGGAGCCTTGTTTCGATACCTGTCCTTCATTAACGAGAACTTGCGAGACAGCAATTTGCCAAGATAAACAGCAGCGCATGTGCAAGAGTGTAATGTTGTCAGTTGCTGCGGGCGAGCTGTAAACAGAGCAAGCACCATGGCAGAGAAGAAGTGCTATAAAGTTTGGGTCCACTTCACTAAATGCGATGGGTGATGATGAAACCAGCGACAACAATCTAAGTGAGGTGTCATCGTCTTAATCAGCTTCAGCAGGTAAATAAACTGTTTAAGATAACGTTAGCTTGATATTTTAGCTTCCGTTAACATTGCTATCAGCTAATGGTGCGTTCGCTTTCTCCTCAGAACTCGGAAATTTCAAGTAGGAAAAATCAACAGTTTGAAAAAGAACAGCAAAAGCAATGAAGATGCACAATAAATTTAGTTCACAGCAAAAATGTTTGCTTCACTTTAATTTGCAGTTTATAATCCACCCATCACACAATTTGTCCAGAGGGGAAAGGAGAGGAATAGGAGCACATGGAGCTGGGTTTTTATTTTTGCACCATTTAGAAACAGTTGTGGTTAAAAGTTTTCATATAGAAGAGTTTTGTACAACACTAAGATGATAAAATACAAACAGTTGATGTTATTTATCAAATATGGTTATATATTGAGAAAAATATATATATTTAATTAAAAAATAGATTTAATTAATTACTAAACACTTAAAAGTATCAAAAATGGGTACCGTTAAGTACCGGTATCGGTTCCTAGGTACCGGGAATTGGTACCATATCGATTCAAATGTCAAAGGTACCCATCCCTAGAGCTCACGCATTTGTCTAAAAACCTCCACCAATAACACGGCTTGGTCCTTTTTTTGCAGATTTGCCGTTAAAGCTTTAATCAAATCATAATGACAACAGACCTTTCTGTCTAGACTAGACCACTATCTCAGGTGGCCCGCATCCATGTTAGATTTTTCTTTATGATCTGATTCCAAAGTGCTTACCTCCAGAGCAAATTGGCGTCGCGTGTCTTCTCCCAATCTTTTCCATTTCTTAGTGGGTGGCTCCTGAATAGGTACCTCAGAGTCCTCCTCCTTAACCAGAAAAGGAACGGCCTCTCTGATCCAAAACAGAAGTTTCATGATTAAGGCATGAAAACTGGCTATAACCCAAGGTCAGGCTTGGGCAGTATTACAGTAATAATGTATACTGGTGGTGTTTAAAAATAGCAACAGTATCAGTTTCAATACCGTTATGGAAAAAAAAGCAGTGCACTTAGGAGACAAGGATTAAAAAATAAAAATAAATAAAAAAGATAAATAAAAGTAATTTAATGCATGAAACGGATGCGTGGCTGAATTTTCGGTTTTACTTAAATAGTTTAAAATGTTTTGTCCAACTTTTGGAGACGTTACATAAAGTTTATGAACGTGACGTCATTACGTGACAGTACATACGGAGACACACAGAGAAAGACGGGGAGAAAAATGGCAGGTCTTGCACCAACTGACTTGGTGTCAAAAAAGAACACAACTTCCGCAGTTTTGGAGTATTTCGGGTTCGAAGAAAACGTTAAGGGAGAGCTGGTAAACACTTATGAGGCAATCTGTGCAATCAAAAAGTGACTGGGAAAGATGCAGGTCCCATTAGCACTGCAGAGGAGCAAGCCGGAGCTGTTTGGAGCCTGTTAAAGGAGACGACAATACACTTTTCTGGTGGAAATATGCTGCCAGTCTTCCCCAGATGTCACGACTAGCCCCAAAGTACCCGTGTGTCTGTGCCACAAGCTCATCGAAGCGGGTTTTCAGCACTGAGGCAAAGCAGTCGTTCCACGTTTTAAGAAAAATGACAAGTTGCATCATGTTTTTTAAAGTTGTTAACATTATGTGTGTTATGTTATTGTTTTAGTAACAGTGTTTCAGTTTATGAATGGTGAAGGTCCAAGCCAATTTGGTAATTCCACTTGAGGCTTACGTCATAATTTTTAAATTAGTCACGGTAATACCGTACACCGCGGTAAGATGTGGAGGAAGTTGGACGGTATCAAAATTTGGAGCCTACCCAAGGTTGTTTTATAATTATATTCATCAACGTAACAGATTCATTGTTTGAAAACGATGACACAGCAACATTTAAGGCTGCAAAGATGTAACAATAGCCCCGTTTCCTTTATCGGAACTTCGGGGTAAATTTACCGGAAGTTCCCGATGTGCGCTCGTCTCCACTTGACCGGGCCGGCCAAACAGCCGTTTTCCGGAACCTTCCGAGTACCTGATCAGGGGTAGGACTCGGAATGGCTCGATAAAAGGCCCGGTGAAGACGCTGGGCGGGAACGCTGCCGATTGATTGAAGCTCAGTCGGAAATTATGTCAGCGCAGGAGGAAATAGGAAATGCAGATATGTGGCGGGAACCGTTATTTAGGAAAATACGAGTTGTTAGACGAGCGATGGAAGCCATCGCTGCATATAACAACATAGCAAACATAAACGTGCCGATTATTGTTGCTTCCTCTATTGTGTTGATCTTTGTTTACTGCTTTTTGCGCTGATCGATGACGTAACTCACTGCGCAGCGGTCTCGATGTGCTGATATTTCACCAAATTTCTTACAGGGCCAAATATAAATGGAGACAGGAGAACTTAAGAGGACCGGAGCTTCGGATCTGCCGGTCACAGAATTACCCTGAAGTTCCCATAAAGGAAATGCACCTATTGAGGCTAAACTACATATTAACACATTCAGCCTACCTGACAGTCTGCATGCTGTTAATGAATTTCTGAATGAGTCCAGCGATGAAGTTAGAATCGATGTTCTTCTTCTGCAGCTCGTTGTATAGCAAGTCCACATGTGGCATGATCTTGTGAAACAAGGATAGGAAGAAGCAGAAAGTTTCATCCTCCAGCATTCTCACAAAACTTCCAGCCTCCCTCGTCGTAGTGTCGTCAAAGGTTTCTCTGTCCCGGATGATCTCAAAACACCTCATCAGATCGTCCTTGTGGTCGTGCACGGTGTTGACGGCTCCACTGCCAAAATTCCAGCACGTTAATGTATTTGGCACTTGGTGGGTCACCTCACCCAGCACTGCAGCCGTTTTGACCGATTTTGCAAAAAAATAACCAAATCCTGCCAAGTCAGAAAAAAAGTGGCTGATTTGAGGGATGTGGGAGGTTGCTTGCTGCATTACCAGGTTTAACTGGTGGGCATAGCAGTGAATGTAGTGAGCGTGTGGATAGACGAGCTGTATCCTCTGCTGCAGTCCAGTGGCACCCCTCATTACTGCGGCACCATCATAGGCCTGAGCGATCAGTTTATTTTCTTGTCCCTCTGGAAGGATGATGTGTAGCCTCTCCAATAACGTGGTGGCTACTGGGTCTGCACCGTCATTGGGTAGCTTGATGAACTCAAAAAAACGCTCTTGTATATTGTTGCGTTTGTCTATGTATCGTAGTACCAGGGCAAGCTGATACTGTGAGGAGATGTCAGTAGTTTTATCAACTTGGATAGCTAAAAAGCTCGCTGCGTTAACTTCCTCCACGATCTGTTCTCTCAGAACTGCCAGCATACAGTCTAGGAGCTCATTCTTAACTGCCATCGAAGTGACTTTGAACACAGTTGTACTTTCAAGGTGTTCCCTCAAGCCTGGATCATTGGACGCCATCAAGTCAACCAGACCTCTGAAAATCCCGGGATTGTCTGCGGAAATATTTTCACCATACGCCAACATTCCTAGCTCAAACGCACCACAAAATTTAACACAATCAATAATCTTAGATAAAATCTGACGGTTTTTATCCACCCCTTCATTGTGCTTCCTTACAGCAATGCAATGGCCTTCGTCCAGCTGGGTCGCTATGCTAACTCGCCCTAGCACAGCTAGCTGCATACAGTTTTCCATGTGAATTCTTGATCTTTCATGTTTCTTGATGCGTTCGGAGAGGTGCTTCAAGTCAGTTTGTCCGGATTGTGTCCAACCCAAATCACACTTGCCGCTTTTGAAAAGGATGCAGGGGAAACAAAACAGTGCGTTGGTTATAGCACAGCTGGTCAGCCATGACTTACGCTCAAACCAAGACCTGCAAAAACTCCTGTTGTAGGCTCTAACTTTCTCCTTGAATCTCTGCTGGAGGTGTATTTCAGGCCTGTGGGGTCCCAGCTCCTTTACAAGTATTTTTTCCTGCATCGTCCTTCTCTTGAAAGGGTAGTCCAACAAGGACTTTACTGAATTTGGTGGAAGATGCCCCTCGACAACATACATTGCCATCATGCCTCACTGTGATGGACTGTCACGATAACAATCCAAAATGTTCCCAAATTCTCTAAAGAGCGACCGTAGTCGCAGCTCCAGGGTCGCCAGGGTTGTGCTTTTGTTGCTTTACGTCACCAATTTCACCACACAAGTAAAAATCAGACCACAGACACAGGACTGCTCTTCAGTCTTCTTTACAGGCAGGGATCTGGCATGATAAACAATTCTCCATTAGTATATGCATTCAACTGGTTCAGACCACCTTACATGTTATATTGGACTGCTTTTAAGTCAAGCTGCGCCTGCTAAGCGCTTTGTTGTTGTTGGAGGCTTCTTCTTTTTATGTGACCCTTAACCCCTTACCGCCTCTTACTGGGTTAGAGCATTTATGCACAAACTAAATTGTATTGGGTTCTATAGCCCGCCCACACACATAGTAGTATTGGACATATACCTGATGCTGTTACAAGTGTTACACCATTATCTGCGACCATTAGATTCTGTGACTCTAGGGGGTGCTGTTTCCCTGACTCACTAGTGCTCCTCAAGTGCACAAGCTTGGTACGCAATCTACACAAACCTCTTAAAATGCACGAGCTCCATACGTGCTCTTCAACTGAAAATCAGTATGAAATTTCTCGAACGATCCTAAATACTAGTCATATCTGACCTCAGATTGTTGGGTTTTAAAAATCATAATCAAATCCTTAAATGACAATTAAAAGCAGCTTTGGTTTGCCGGATCTAGCCACACCATGTCAATCATGAGCATGTTAATCTAATCATTTATGTATGTTAAATTTTATGACCGGTTCCCAAATGGGTGAAAAAACAAACAATAAGGCCTGATGACTAAACAACAATGAAACAGCGCCCCCTAGAGTCACAGAGTCTGATGGCTGCAGAATGCAGTGTAAACAGTGACTGTAAAAATTAGTGTAACACACCAGGAAGTACACAAATAAGAAACGTGTTAATATTAAGAATTATTAAAAAGTAGCTTCAGCGTTCATATTTTACATCGTTTCTTTCTTCTATATGCGAGGGCACTGAGAGATGCGCGTTAACGCACACAAATCTCAACAGGCATGCACTACACCGACATCTTAACCAATAAAACATTTTTTGAATGCATCTGAACCTATCTATAGTAATAAACAAACACACAGAGCTCCGTCAGTGTGTGTACACTGCATCCATGGGTCTGTTTGGGACAAAAAGACAAACAAAACATTAGCTTGTTAGCTTAGCATGCTAACCAGAGGAAATTGTACTCATAAACTCGTTATTTCAACCAAAACACGGTGGACCTTCACATAAACACACAACTGGAGTACTAATGTAACAGTGGTGCGTCCACTGGGTTTGTTAACGCAACATAAACGTGACTTTAAACCGACGTTAAGCAGCTTCAGGTACACCTACCTCATTCAGCGAAGTTTGAAAAGAAAACACGAAAGAAAAAGAACTACCTGCCCCAAACACAGTTTAGGGAGAGCGTTACGACGACACCCCCATGGGTTCAAAAGAAAGAACAGAATGCTGAAGTCACATGGGCCACGGAGCAGCAGAAAGTTCCAAACATATGTGGTATGGGTATACAAACACAAACATCGCGTAGCCACGACGTGGACTGCCGCTGCCTACTGGAGCTGCCGTAGTGGCCGGTCGCCATCTTGGATGGGTCTCCATCCGCCCCCAGTGCATTTATTTCTACTGAAGAAGGCGCTTACGGCTTACCCAACTAAAAAACACATTCTGTTTTGCTTTTTCACAAAAACACACATGTGGTGTGGTATGATAATTAAAATATAAATATAATTAAACTAAATAAATAAAATCCAAACAGGTAGGCTAGAAAAGTCAATAGTAATCCTACGTGATCTGTTTTTAATAGTGTCGCTTCAGATACGGGGGTGGGGTGGGTGTGCGAGGGTCTACAAGTCTAAAAATTCTGCTTCAAAATCACCATTTTCCATTTCACCGGCTGTGCTGCCCTGTGTACAAAATGTTACACCTGGGTCAGAGTTTGCTCAGAGTTGCGCACGTTTTCCCATCAAATTTTCCTTTTTCAATCACAAAGTTTGCATAGAAAATGACTTGCTTTATACATGAGGCACCAGAGCTGTTACAGTAACCTTTCTTAATTTTTCTTACGAAATAAATATTGATTTTGTTTGGCTTGTTAACCTTTAAATTGCACTGCACGAGTTTAAATCATCAGCATAAAATAAAAACAAGAAAAACAGTTAATTTATTTCAGATTTTTTTCTCCATTGACTGATTGATTGTGGGTTTTTAAGGGTTAAACATTTTAAGAATCACTCATACCAGTTATAATTCAATTCCTCTGAGATCTTGATTGAAAGCCGAGCAGGATGTGATGAGGAAGCAGAAGGAATCAGATTTGATCATTTTTGGTCTTTTATTTTGGAAACCGGAAACCACGTCTCGCGCCTGTTTGCGCCTTGGAGCCACCGTAGCTTCCCGTTTTTGACAAGGCGATTAGCATGCTAAGCTATCAGAAGCTAATCTTTTGTTTGTATTTTATGCCCGAAACAGACCCATGTGTATTTATTTATTGTTTTTTATTTATTTCCAAAAGAGAAGAACAGAGATCTGCAACACAGTGATGGTCACTCAACAAAACATCTATAAACCATAAACTCACTTTTGAGTCAACAGCCGTATAAGCGCTCTTCTTTTCAATAGACAATCTTTGAATGGCAGACGTTCCGCTTCCTGAATGTTTCCATAGCAACGTCAAACAACTCGACTTTTTTTGAAGAATGTGTTTCAAAAACACTGCCTGAAAACCCGTAAAAGATTAGTTGGAGTGGATAAATCGACTCCAGGTTAGAAAGTTATCCTTAACAAGGAGTATTTTTGTTTTAAACCAGGGTCACAATGAGCCAACGGCAAATCCTTCCAGGTGAGACTCCTGCTGTTCACCTGCACACCTAAGAAACGAGCCACCTCAATAACTAACTCTATTATCTGTTTACAGTTTTTGAGCAGTATCAGAAATCGAGATTGCAGTTTGTGCGGCGTGTTGCTGATCTGGCTAGCAGACCACAAAATACAGAAATCCTCATAAATGCAGGTAATTTTTATCATTATTAGAGACACGTTAACATCTGCATCAGTTATCACCTTCTCTTTCCCCTCTCTCTTCAGGTGTGATAACCCTCCTGCGTCCCCTGATGCTGGATGAGGTCATCAGCATCCAGCAGGCTGCAGTTCTGGCTCTCAGCCGGCTGGCTGACCAACACCAGAGCCTGGCTGAGGCTGTGGTGAGGGAGGACATCCTGCCCCAGCTGGTCCTCTCTCTGAGCTCCAACAACGTAAGCATCTCATCCTCTGGATTTATTTATCACTGTCAGCTTTTTCTGATTGTTATGTGTACATGACCACAAGATTAACCCAAGCCAGTGGATGTGGCGTAATGCTTTGACCCGTGTCCTGCTGGGAAACCTTTGGTCCTGCTATAGGCTGAGGAGCTCCAATATCCAGGAGGGGCTCGGTGTAGAGCCGCTGCTTCTCCAGCTGCAGCTGTTTTTGAGCAAATAATGAAAAGAAATACTAAAACATTTCTATTCTTGAATTAGAAAGAAATAACAACTCAACAGTAATTATATTATTTGAAAAATCCCCAGCCGTATTAACAATCTTGTAACATTTATAATAATTTATGTGTTTCCTGCTGTTTTTCTGTGCAGATAATGCTGAAAAGAACAGCAGCACTTGTTTTGCGTGCGGTGGCCAGACACTCCCCTGAGCTGTCCCAGGCTGTGGCGGACAGTAAGGGGATGGACGGCCTGGTTCTCTGCCTGGAGGAGGTTGACCCCAGCCTGAGGGAGGCGGCTGCCTGGGCTCTGGGCTCCATCGTGCAACACAATGCTAGTAAGGAGTCTCTTTACATGCAACCCTCTAGGATTCTTCGCTGACCTCATGTTTGTGGTAAACACTGAATCCACCCTGCAGCTCTGTCTCAACTGGTCGTGGACGCCGGAGCTGTCCCCTTGCTGGTGTTGTGTCTTTTGGAGCCCGACGTGGCTCTCAAACGCATCACAGTCTCCGCTCTCAGCGACATCAGCAAACACACGCCAGCGCTGGCCCAAGCCGTGGTGGACACCGGCGCCGTGGCCTACCTGGCTCAGATGACCAACAGCACAGATGCCAAACTCAAGGTTTGATCTAAGGTTAATCCTAATCTGATTACAATAAATCATTTTAGCTTTAATGTGTTGCAAAAGAATCTGATTTGATTCACTGAATCGTGAATTTTTTGTGAAAAAATGATGCATCATCTGCAAAGAAATTAATCAGAACAGAGACGTATTTAAAATTTTTAATTGCTTTTAATTAATTTGGTTGAATATTTTTATATTATTGGAACTAAATGTAAGAAAATCCAACAAATAAAGTTTTAACAATCATAAAGTTCTTTATGTTTCATGAGTTACAGATTTAAAAGTTTAAAACAATATAAACCTGCGAGTTAGATGCAGTTTTTCAGTTATTATTATAAGTTTCATGAAGATAATTAACATAAATGTTAGATTTTTGTCTCATTTTAACACAAAATTGTCTCAAAAATCCCAAAATAGTTTTTAAAACATTAAGTTTTTGTTTCAGGCTGATTTTTGCAGCTACACAAAGGAATAAAATATCTAAATTTAATGACAGATGTGTGCGTTTAGTGTGAAAATGTTGAGGATCGTGTGCGTCTCCATCCAGAGGCAGGTGTTCTCGGCCCTCAGCCACATCAGCAAACACTCGGTGAGCCTAGCTGAGATGGTTCTGGAAGCCGAGGTCTTCCCTGCAGCCCTGCTCTCCCTCAGAGATCCGGACGAGTACGTCAGGAAGAACGTCGCCACTCTGATGAGGGAGGTGACGAAACTCTCACCAGAGGTACTCACCGCTCACTCAGCTCTAACTTAGAAAACAAACAAAGCCTGAGTGACATAGGTGTGTGTCCAGCTGTCCCAGATGATCGTGAACTGGGGTGGGCTCGGAGCCATCATCGACTACCTGGGCAACTCCCACGGAAAGCTGCGACTGCCGGGGATCATGATGCTGGGATACGTGGCGGCTCACAGCGAGACCCTCGCCATGGCTGTCATCCTCTCTAAGGTGGGCACACCTCCCCGTTGGAGACTCTTGGTCCTGTAGGTAGGTCAGACTGAGCTGTGTCTCCTGTCCTGGCTGTAGGGGGTGCCCCAGCTGGCCCTGTGTCTGTCTGAGGAGTCTGAGCAGCACATGAAGGCCGCCACAGTCTGGTCAATCGCTCAGATTGGTTCTCACACTCCAGAGCACGCCAAGGCGGTGGCCTCGGCCAACCTGCTGCCCCGGCTGCTTGAGCTCTACATGGATGCTGGCAGCTCAGAGGACCTGCAGGCCAAAGTAAGAGACAGGATGGAGTCAAACTAAAACGTTTAACCGTCATCAGGGGAAGAAGTGATGAGAGTAATAATACATTTCAGAGTAAGAAGGCCCTGAAGAGCATCCTGCAGATGTGCACCTCCCTGCAGAGCCTGGAGCCGCTCCTCTACGACGCTCCCACCAACATCCTCAAACACATCCTCTGCCAGCTCAGCAAGGTGAGGAGAGAACATACGATGATAGCTGTGTGCTCAGGTCTCTGTTAAACCTCTCCTGGTTCCTAAAGGTGCTGCCTCACGACAGCAAGGCCCGGCGGGTGTTTGTGACCAGCGGTGGACTTAAGCGAGTGCTGGAGATGGAGGCGGAGCCTGACTCTGATCTGCAGAAGCACATCAGCACCATCATCAGCTGCTTCCCTGAAGACATAGTCAGGTGAGGGCTGCTTTTAGAGAAGAGCGATTGTTTAAATGAGCTAAAACTCAGAACTTAACAGCACCACGGTGTTAAAAATAATCCTCTGTTACAGGTACTACAGCCCTGGCTACTCACAGGCCCTGCTGGAGAGTTTAGACACCCACCAACCTGGACAACTCAACTCTTAAATGCATTGTTTCTATTAAATGTAATTTTAAAATCCTGTGTCTTAAAACACACGTTTTATTTTTTCTAAATAAAAGTTGTTTAAATTGTCTCTAAATGGATGCTGTCTGCTTTTCTGTTCAACCTGATTTAAAATGCATGTTGCTATTTATAGTAATAAGCACACTAAAGGAAGGTCAAAGGTCAAGTTCATGGTCAGAGGAGCAGTAGGGATGGGAATATTGAATCAGCTAATGTTTAATCTGCTTTATGAAAATATTGGTATCCTGAAAGAAGCAAAGCTTCAGTGGTCGGTCTGCCCCCTGGCGGCCAGGGCTGCGCACTGCGGCTCAGCTTTGAGCGCGCAGCAGCGCATTTAGGCACAAACTATTAATAAGGAAAACTGACACATTGATAACAAAATTGATCAAAATGTATTTATATTTTTATATCTGACAATATATTATATGAATGAATACAGGCCGTTATAAAAATAGATTATAGACTATTGTTTCCTCTCCTCCACATCCGAGATGCGCCATTAAAACCTGAAACAGCTTTCTGTCTCCTTAGCTGCTGTTTAATAGTTTATCTTGAGGATGGTTCAAAGGCAGATTAAGCCCAGAAGCAGCAGAAAGGGAGGGGGAGGAGCGGGGGGTGTCACAAGTGGAAATTCACACTAAGAGGATTATTCTTCCTGCCGGTCTCCTAAAGAATTCCCAGCTGGACTGAACGCTTTGCGGGTCACTCCAGAATTAATGTCACTCAGCTCGTTTTCTCGATGCTGAAAGTGTGAGAAATTATTAATCGCGACCTTCCAGGATGACCTGTGGCTGCTGCTACCTGTCGGGAGCGCGCGGGAGTCCGTTACCGGGCGCGCATCCGCACAGGTCGGTTTCCTGACCGGCTACTCGTTTGCCGGGTGGTTCCTGACATGAAGACGAGACCCGCAGGGATCGGCAAGGTCAACGCAGACTGGATGGGTTCTCTGCCCTCCCAGCTCAGGGCCATGCCGCTCAAACACCTCGCAGTGCCAGGTGAGCCATGCACAAATACACACCTGGTGGTTATATCTATAAGTTTGGGATCTTTTGCGCAATGCACGTGCACTGCTCCTAATTTATGCGTGACTGTCATATTTCCACCCAAGTTTCTGGGAAAATCACAGATTCTCCAGCATCAGCAGCATCTTGTCCTCTCTTCCAGGCTCCCATGATTCTTTCACCTTTTGGGTGGATGTGCACGCGCCCGTGGGTCCTGATCAGAAGGCTTACGTCAAGTACCTGGCCACCATGTTCAGTGTCTTAGCCAAAAAAGTCATGGTCAAGTGGTCAATGACACAGGTCCTCCTTTTATATGCACGAAACACCAACATGCAGATATGAAGTGGCTGTTTAATATCATGTTTGTTTGCAGAATCTGACGTTTAGGGAGCAGCTGGATGCAGGAATCCGCTACTTTGATCTCAGAGTATCCTCTAAACCAGGCGAACGTGGAAATGAGATCTATTTTATTCATGGTCTTTTTGGGCACAAGGTGAGGGAAAACTTTCAGGCCAATTTAATTGTTTTGTCATGTAATCAAACTACATTTCTTGCAGAAATGCTGTTTGAATGCTTAAAAAGCTCCGCCCATTTACTTACCTTTAAAGAGCTAGTCACCCCCCACCAGACTCTTACCCCATCCACATCCTGTTTAAAAAATGCAGAAAAGAGGTCATGCCTGGCAAATCGAGATGGAGATGGGGAACGATAGCTCCTTTGCGTCAGTCATTTGAGGAATTAGGATTTCTCTCCACCTCTTTCACCAAAGGGAAGAGAGGAACAGGACGAAGGTTTTCTAGAGAAGATGAGCGGCGCTGAGTCATTTTGCTTTTAACCGATGGCTCGTGAGTTGCCCAAGGCCACCGGTGCCAAGCCTGCAGGAGCAACGGCGTGACTCGGCTGCTTTGATAACCCTCGGCAGCATTGCAGCAGACGTCACACGTACCAGCTAACGTCACATATCACTGCTTAGCAAATAGCAGTGGCTTCAAATGTAGAGCAGACTTTTTGCAGAAGAGTGCGCCACACTGACGGTTTTATACAGAATAAAACGCCAAAATAACGACTACACATGTAGACAGTTTATCAGCCAAAATAAGTTGATTTGGGGGTGACTTGCTCTTTAAAGTTAGGCTCCGCCTACTTTCTTACTATGTCTGAGTCTTGAACAAGCTTGCTTTGCTGAAATGGCTGAAAAACTGTTGAACGTCCTTCAAAATGGTCAACATGACTGTTCTCTATATGACGTCTAACCCCAACCCGTTAGCCACCTCTTCATTTTCTGTTCCGCTTCATGCTTCATCTAAGTTCCACCTCCTAGGTCCGAGATGGCCTGCTGGAGATTAACTCCTTCCTCAGCAGACACAAGAAAGAGGTGAGAAGTGGTACTAACTGATCCTGATTTAACCCTTGGATGTCTAACTGATTAGATTCTTTGACTTAGGTGGTGTTTCTGGACTTCAATCATTACTATGCGATGGAGGAAGAGCACCACACATACCTCCTCAGCATGCTCCAGGAAGTGTTTGGGAGTAAGCTGTGCAACGATTGCACGGTGGAGAACGTCACTCTAGAGTACCTCTGGGAGGAGAAGTACCAGGTGAGATCAGAGTTGTTGCACAGCGCCTGCTTGGTTGTGTCTCGTGCAAATTAGCTTGTATCACTTCCGTTCCCGTGACCCTAATCTGCTTCAAGCTTACTCAATAAAGACAGGAGGGAGAGGAAAGAGAGACTAGAGGAAGAACCGCTCATAATGCAGCTGCAGAGGGCAGCATTTATCTGCACTCACTCCTTTTCATGTTGTATCGTGTGTTACAGTAACAGGATAATAGAGTAAATACTGGCTCTTTTACAGAACATAATAATTTGTTATAATCTTGTGGATTTTTGTAAAAAGACATAGAAAACAGTCAAATTTGATAAGAACACAAGAGTGTTTTTTCTTCTGTGAATAATCTTTAGTTTCATTCCTTTTCTAGGTTATTGTGTTCTACCATCACCCTTTAGCGGAGGACATCCCCGTCATGTGGCCTGGCTCTAAGATCCCTGCTCCATGGGCCAACACCACAGAGCCCAACAAGCTCATACAGGTAAGAGGGCACACCTGAACTACCCACACACACATTTCTGAGAAAATCCTTAATCTAAAGTGTCAGAACATCAATCAGAAAATGGGTTGTGCAGGAGAAACACACATGACCTCCTTCATAGCTTCCATTCATTGCCTTCCACGTTTTCTATACCCACCACTGCGATTTCCTTTTATTTTCAACCTTCTCTTTGATTTAGTTTCTTGAAACTACGCTGAAGGAAAGAGCCAAGAAGGGATCGTTTCACGTCACCCAGGCCATCCTCACTCCCAGAGTCAACACCGTGGCTATGGGCTTTTTCTGGGGGCTGCGCAACTACCTGGTGGAAAGGTCAGTGCATCTGTGGTCTGAGTGCAAGAAGGAGAAGTTATGCAGGATATGTCATTTTTTTTAAAAGTTACCTGTTATAAAATAGCCGAGGGCATCTATGATAACACGTTTTCCAATGGGTCATGTCTCGAGAAGGGTTAGAGTTAGGGTCATTAAACCACAAAAAACAATAACATCAAGAGAATTTTGACGACCACAATGTAAAACAAAGCTGTAATTATACCAGATTTTGTGTGTTTCAGTTTATTTCTCACAAAATGACACATTTTAAAGCGGCTGTCTGGAGTACTTCTTTTATCCGATGGCACCATCTAGTGGCCGACAAGCATATCGCACCAAGAGTCGTTCGATTCGTTTTTTTAAGATGGCGACTGCACGTTTCTAGTTTATGAATGTGCTTCTGTAGCCGACAAACAGCTAAAACACGTTGTTTTACAATTATTATTCTCATGTCATGTTGTGTTTTCATATATTTATATTTTAAAGACTTACTTGTCCGTGAAAAGTTCATCAACGCTGCATCAGCCGAGGTGCTTCCTTAAATTTGAAGCAAGTAAGCATAGTCTAACGCTATTGGTTAGTTCTGGTCGGCGCTCAGTTTCCTATTGCACGAAGCTCTATGGGGCAGGGGCTAGGTTTAGCAAAAATAAAAAAAGACGTATTGCTTACATTATTTCACACTACATGATAAGACAATCACGTTTACGGAAAAATCATACATAATTCCTGAAAGGGGAAAACTCCGGACAGCATCTAAAGTAGACTTAGGTCTTCCTCTGCACAAACTAAACAACGTGCATGAATTTTTGTAGCGATTCCTAAAATCAACAGGTCAGGAATTAGATTTACGTTGAAATCCCAACAGAGAGCATTCATAACTCTAAGTAGCGCCAACAAACTGAAGATATAAAACTCCCAAATGGATGCCGTGGCGAGACAGGAGGCGGCCTAATTTTGTCCTTCTGGGGAAATGGCATTGCTCCCAGTAGAGGATAAACAATCAAACTTCCAGGTTTTGTTCTGCTGGTGGCTGACACACAGTTAAATATACGAGTGTCAGCAGTGATACGGCCACTTTGTCCTCAAAGGGACCAACGTTTGTTTTCTCCTTAGTCAGTGGAGCAAACGCTCTTCTTCTGTCCTTCTAGGAATCTACCGGTCATCATGTCTTGGGTCGAGACGCAGAGACCAGGGGTAGACGGGGTCAACATCATCACCTCGGACTTTGTGGATCTCACTGACTTTGCCAACATTGTCATCAAACTCAACAACCTGCTGCTGTGTGAACACAACCACAAACCCAGATGACACACGTTTTACTGACGCCGCCTACACTTTTCTCTCTTTAAGTAGGATTTTCAAATTGTTCACAAGCAACTCTTCTGCACTCAGACTTTCAAAATAAGAGCTCTCCAAGGGTCCTTTGGGATTTAAAAACTGGATCTTCCTGGAACTCATTAATATGAAAATAAAAAAAATACATTTACCAACATAGTCTGCATAGATCAGACCAAAAATATTTTATTTCTTACTTGAAAACTTGCAAGTGGGAGCATAAATCAGCTGTATTATCACATTACTCCTAGGAGAAAGCAAACAAGCTTCATCTAGATATTTTATTCCCCAACATGGGAACTGTGTGCTTGTTATGATTTAAAGCAGAAATTCTGAGTTTTCCCCTTTTCAGGAATTATGCATAATTTTTTCTTGGTAAAAGTGATAGTCTTATGTAAAAAATATTTTGCTAAGCCCATTTGATTGGGCACGCCTCGGCATTAGCCAATAGCGTTAGACATTTTACGTACAGATGTAACTCACAGAGCATTTGCAGAATATCTGTATATGAATAAACAGCATAACATAAAAAAATTTTCCTTGCAATAGGGGGCAGTACACACATTTCAGGATAGTTTTACACCATATCGCCGTGACTGTTGCTAGTTTAAAAAAAAACATTACGGTAAATGTTACCTGTGGAGCAGAAAGCATGCGACCTCGACGTGACTCCTCAGACTTTGATAGTCCTTCAGTTAATTCCATGGAGAGAATGCAATGCTGATGCTAGTTTTCTGGCGGTGTAGGTTCCAGATCTGCTCGGGGTCCTGCACCCGCTGATGACGTCAAACTACGGCAATACCACTTGGCCAAAATATATTGCATCTCTTTTTCAAATCTGTTCTTTCACATAGGTTTTGGAAATAGTTTAGCAGTTTTGTTATTAAATTCATGTTTCTTACTGCCTAAATGTTTTGTAACGTGGTAACGTAACTTCCGTAAGTCGTACGTCCAGCCACCCATCTAGTGTGGCGTCACTGGCAGGAGCAGGACCCTGAGCCGGCTCACGTAGAAGGAAATATAGCGTCTAATATGGCGTCCCCCAGAGACTATAGACTATGTATTTTAGACCCAATTTTTATGGTTATATGTTACGAAGTCGCCCATTTTATTCATTCTCAACAACATTTTGATGGCTACGGTATTTCCAGAGACTAATGGTAAAAACTACACATTGTCACTTTAACTTTTCAATTGCAAGGACATTACTTTGGAAAAAAAATGCTGCTTTTTTGTTTGTTTTTTTGCCATGAGACCTACAAACTGTGGCACCTTTAAAGGGACATTTTGTGCTGAGCCTTTACCACAATTCCCATAAAAATATATGCATGCATTCATGTAAACAGCTGTAACTTTTCAGGGTGGTAGTTTGTTAGCTGGGCTGCAGAAATAGAAACTGTTTTTATTGAGGAACCTCAAAAATAGACCTCACTCACTCACTCACTCACTCACTCACTCACTCACTCACTCACTCACTCACTCACTCACTCACTCACTCACTCACTCACTCACTCACTCACTCTGACATGTATGTTTTTTTTGTATGTGGGAGGAACCTGGGGTAAACCAATGCATGCATGGGGAAAACATTCTAACTCCATGCAGAAAGGCCACAGCTAGGATTCAAACCTGCAACTTTCTTGTTCTGATGCAACAATGCTACAAACTGCGCCGCCATGCAACCCTGACTAAATAGTTACATTTTTAAATCCATACAGAGCATTCATGCTAAATGTACAGCTAGTGTTTTGCATGTTTGTCTTTATTTGTGTTAGTTTGTGTGTTTGTGCCTTGCAGGCTCAATGACTACCAGGCATCGCAGAGACAGATAGCACCATGTTTTTACCTCAATGAAAGGAGAAGTTGAGGTTACAGATTACAATGGTCTTGTGTGGAACACCCATGATTTGATGAGACACTTTTCCTTAGTATTCAAAGAGAAATAAAACAGTTTCTTGTAACACCTGCTTTGATTTTTTTACTCCCTCAGTGTGAAATTGCCTGCTTTGTCCAGGCCACGTTGTTGACAGGCTCGACCTTGGTCACCAAGTGTCATAAGGTCCTCACAGACACAAGCATAGGCCCTTTAATTGTGGTGTAATTACACATACCAACGCAGACACGTGGGAGAAGCAGCAGATTGGATGGAAGCATTCCTCTGTTGTTTGGATTGTTTCTCTTTCTCTCATGATGTCGCCTCTCTCTGTTTTATTTGGCTTCCAGGGTTTAAAAGGAGATGATGACAACTAAGGAAAAGCTGTCAGATCATAATAAAGCTTTAAACGATGGAAAAAAACTCAATTTTTGGGTGTGCATTGGTTTACAATTCAAGATTCTGTTGTTTTGCTAATATTTTGCACCCAAAGTGGTTGACACACAACAATTACCATTTTGGACATTCAAGGCCATGTGCACACGTAGCCAAAATCGATAATCTTTTGCTGCTTGTCTAGGAAAGAAAATTGGGTTCATGCCACCTCATTTCCAGCCTGTAGGTGGCACTAGCTCCCCAAATTGTTGACATCTTTGCTGAAAAACATTTCTTGGACGTTGAATAACTAGGTTGTGGGCAATCATCCTTAACATCTGTGGTCCTCTCCACAGAGCAGTAACTGAGCTTGTAAAAACAAGTGGCGTTTATCTCGACTTTCGTGTGGATGACAGGACAAACCATAGAAAAATATCTTTGTTTTGTGGAATACCCGGGTACATGTGAACAGGGTCTATGTTAAATTGTCCATCCATCCAA
This sequence comes from Aphyosemion australe, assembly GCA_006937985.1. Lineage (NCBI taxonomy): Eukaryota > Metazoa > Chordata > Actinopteri > Cyprinodontiformes > Nothobranchiidae > Aphyosemion > Aphyosemion australe. The sequence continues at coordinate 2,185,553 of SSNS01000002.1, forward strand.
TTTCATCCGCTTATCCGTGTTCGGGTTGCGGTGGCAGCAGCCTAAGCAGGGAGGCCCAGACTTCCCTCTCCCCAGCCACTTGGGCCAGCTCCTCTGAGGGAATCCCAAGGCGTTCCCAGGCCAGCCGAGAAACATAGTCCCTCCAACGTGTCCTGGGTCTTCCTTTGGGTCTCCGCTCGGTTGGACGTGCATGGAAAACCTCACCAGGGAGGCATCCAGGAGGCATCCTAACCAGATGCCTGAGCCACCTCAACTGGCTCCTCTCGATGTGGAGGAGCAGGAGATCTACTCCGAGCCCCTCCCGGATGACTGAACTTCTCATTCTATCTCTAAGGGAGAGCCCAGACACCCTGCGGAGAAAACTCATTTCGGCTGCTTGTATCCACGATCTCATTCTTTTGGTCACTACTCAAAGCTCATGACCATAGGTGAGGGTAGGAACGTAGATCGACAGGTATCGAGAGCTTCACCTTCTGGCTCAGCTCTTTCTTCACCACGACAGACCGGTACAACGCCCCCATCACTGCAGACGCAGCACCAATCCACCAATCAATCTTCTGCTCCATCTTTTGCTCACACAAGACCCCGAGATACTTAAACTCCTCCACTTGAGGCAGGACCTCATCCCTGACCTGGAGAAGGCATTCTACCCTTTTCAGATCAAGACCATGATCTCAGATTTAGAGGAGCTGATTCTCATCTTGCCACCAAATCCATCCTCTATTCCCCTCCACTCTGCACCACCAGTCCAGTGGAAACATTTCACTACATAAATCATTAGCAGACCTGTTTCACGACCTAACATGGAGCCGTTTGTTGGCACGTCAGTGGCAGGAGTATCGCCACAGGGTCAAATATTTTAAAGCCATGTATCATGAGCATTTATGATCAGTTTAACACTAAACAGATGGGGACGTGTGGTTTAGATTAATTTTGCAGCTATTTCCGTTGCATGAAGTCACACACTAGACATGTCCTGGTTGTTGATTAGGTGCAGTATTGTCGGTATTCCCTTACAGAATATATATGGTGACTCTGGTGTTTACTCAGCTGTAAAAACAGCTGATCTTATGAGCCTTCCTCTGAAAGACAGAAAAATGGTAGAAATCCACCAAAAAGTAGAGAAACATCCACACTGATTTTAATTTATAGCACTTTGATTTTTGGAATTGCAGACAAGAAATGATAAGAACTCAAAAACCAATCATTTTCTGAATTAACCCGACCTTTTTTTTCTTCAAATACAGAATTATCTTCCTCAAAAGCACCACAGTTCCCGCACAGCCTTCTAGGGCCACATGGGAATAGAGGAATTCTTTCAGGAATGCCATCTGACACTTTGGTGGCTCCCTTTGACCCACTGGCTCTGGGATGATGTCACTGGGAAATGCTCAGCAGCTCTTAGTGCTTGCAGCCACCCATGAAGACAGATTGGTTTAATAGCCTCTGGAAACACTTGACAAGAAGAGAAGTTTAAAGGAGCTATTAGACTATTTTCTGGCAGCGTTAACCTGGATAGCCTCGTTTTGTTGCAAAGCTTTCAAAGCATGCTTTAGCAAATAAGCCGTAAAGACTGTAAATGAGCATGGAGCCCCCGTGACATGCAGATACTAAAAGGGAAGCTGCTGGTTTTGTAAAAATCGGGCGGAATGAGAATAATCTGACAAAACTGCACAGGTTGTAAGGATCACTGGAGCCAGATGATTTTATTCCATCATCCATCAGATGCTCCATTAGATGCACCTCGTGCTTGAGCAGATGCTTTTATCTGTGCAGCAAAAACAAAATTCTTTATGAATCACGGTTAGTTTGGCTCAGCGTGAGTCACGTTGGGTTTTTACAAAACAGCTGCCAATAATAATAAAAAAAAGTCTGACTAACGAAATTACCTGTCTGATGGCATGTGCTCGTGCCTCGTGGAGAGTAGTGCGTGACTGGACACGCTGCAGAGATTTTTCAGATGGTACACATAACTTGTGCAGGGAGGGAGCAGCCCAACACAGGTAATAGCTGATTAGATTAGAGCTTTAAATAAAAGTGAATAGTAATAACTGTTTGTTTTTATGGGCTGTTGTTCTTGAGGACACCCACCTGAACCCCCAGAGGCAATCTTCAACAGTTCTGCAAAAGCAAACTGTGGCTGAAAATGGATAAAAGGGAAACGTGGAGAGGGAAAATTCTCCCAGATACGCCAACAAATTCAGTATTACTTTGAGAAAAAGACAACTTCCTTAGAATTATGTCAGCAAAGACTTGTGATCCCAAATGTATACAGACATGGTTAAAAAGCTAATTAAATGAAAACACACGCAGTAGCAGCTTCAGCTCATTTTGTACCACTCATATATATTTAAATTAAAATCAATTATAGTGAAATGTTTTATTAGGATGTTCGTTATTCATTGTTTGAATGCTTAAAGTAACAGTGAGCAGTTTCCTGCTCCTCCGCCCTACTGGTTGAAAGTGGAATTACAACAGTTGTAAACAACCCTGCTGCAGCCTGCTGTAGCTAGCGCTAACAACGAGCTAACGCTAACATGAGCCAACTAATACTAAAATAAACCACAAAGTAAAAAGATCCACACTGTTGGACAAAAATATTATTACTTACAAGTCCAGTAGCAACAAAGCCAGGTCACCATCAGACTGTGATTTTGTAGCCTCCTTTAGCTCCTCAAACTAGCGTAGGCCGCGCTGATGTTCACTCTGGTTTTAGCTCTTTGCTTCACCTCCAAAGACATTACTCTGTTACTTTTACTTCCAGGCTCCACCATGATGCCAACAGAAAAAGCAAACTTCTTCTTTTTCTTCTTGTGCTTTTTATTGACAATCGGGCGAACTGAAAATACTAACCGCTAGCATTACAGCTAACAGCCGTAAAGCACGTATAAGAGTGCCCCCTAGAACACCTACCCGCTCGACAAAACTATCTAGTGCAGTTTTTGGTCAGCAGAGGGCTGCAGAGTGGTGTCAGATATGAAACTGGTCAAGTTTCTAACACAACAATCACTGAGATCAATGTTTAAGCTCTAGCTTAATGTTTAAAAAACTATCATTGTTACTTTAAAGGTGCAAAAGGTAAGAATTTACAGTGAAATAAATTTAAAAAGGCCAAAGAAGGACATTGTCATTGTTTACAGTGGCTTGTCTTGCGTGCCTTTGTTGTCACATTAGAGCGGGTGGAGGATTGCTCTGGTACTATTGCCTTTTCAGTGTGAGAAATTGGAGGTGCAGCGTGTAGAATCGGGACAACATAATGGGTTTGTAAATACAGGACAGATGGCTCAAAATCTGGACTGTCCAGGTAAATCGGGACAACTGGTCACCTTATATCTCAGCCTATTTTTTCAATTACAAACAACTCAATATTACGGAGAAATGTATTTATCTACTTATCAACTTACTGTGTGTATGACTCGTCTTCACTCATCTAGAATCTTATGGTGCTGATCCGTAACTAGCAACAATTGCTCTGAGTTGACTCGTTTGTTTGGATACATGGACTGCAGTACCCACATTTGACCACAAGAGGTCATTCTTACTTTATGCACCTTTAACCATTCAAACTACAGTATTCCTGTTTTTCCATCCTTTGCCGTCTTTGTTCAACAGTTTTTCTGCTATTTCAGCAAATTTGGCATCAAAACGTTCAGCTTGTTCAGGACTATCTAGCTTTAAAGGCACAGTAGATATAATAAGTGAGCAGAGCCTAACTTAGTTCAGTTTCAGCTTCACTTCAGCTATCATTTTCAGCAGTTAGCATTCAAACAGCATGTCTGCAAGCACGCTGTCTAATTTAATTTTATTACGATGTGCTGATTCAAAGGGCCTTCTGAAAATAGTTAACTCACGACTGGGCTCAGATTTATTCCTGTAAGCACAAATATTTAATTCAAATGCAGTTTTTTAGCATAGTTTTATTAACATTGAGCCTTTAAGGAGCAATATGAGGCAGAGGAAAGAGTTTGGTTCCAAAAGGATGAAGAGCAGCGTCAAATCGACCGTAACATGCAATGGAAAAGAGTTTGGACTTGAGACACAGTGGATGATAACCAGCCTCTGAAGCTGCCAAGTGAGACGTTTGAGTTCTTGGTTGGATGATGATTGCCTCACCGCATCCACAAACCAGCTCCCATTGGTCAGATCAGAGGCTGGCTTTGGCACACAGTGCATCTTGTCAGTGCAGGCTCATTTGAAAGAAAACACACAAGGACTTTAAAAAAATGAAATCATCTTGGTTTGTATAATTGAGTAGATATGAAAAGTTTATTATAAGATTTAAAAACACCTTTTCTTTGTTCAAAAGTCTGAAGCTGGTGAACGTTGATCATCTAAGACTGTATCTCTCTTGGGTTTTCTTCTCTCTTCTGTAACCTTCTATAGAGAGTCGACACCATGAAGGCTGGATTATGTCCTGTGAAAGGAGAGCAGACCGTATCTCATCATTAGGTAAACATTCTTCTTATCTTGAGTTCTTATCTTCTGCTGCCAAACCCAGTGAGTCTGAAAGAATTCCCTCCGTTTGGGTCTCAATCCCTTAGCCAGTCTGAGTCTCTCTGAACCATGCCTTCATTCAGGAGAGGTCAAGTGTGGGTCCGTTAACACCTGCATATTATCCTCTGTGAGTGTGTATGTGTGTGTGTGTGTGTGTGTGTGTGTGTGTGTGTGTGTGTGTGTGTGTGTGTGTGAGGGAGACTCCCTCCCCTTGTTCTCTGTCCAACTCCGCTTCCAGCTGTTGTTGCATTCCTCTACACGTCGCTATAGACCGAGGCCCCCGGCTTCTCTCTCTTTTTCTTTTTACTTTTAATTTTAGGTTTGAAACTTGTGCCGGTGTGTCTGAATGCAACGGAGGACTCGCAAACTGGTCAGAGGAAGGGGAATGTGTGCAGTCAGGACTGGGATCGCCACAAAAGGAGACGTTCTGGAAGCTTGAAGTGACCGATCCGCTCCTGCAGGATGACAGATGTGGCCGGTTCCCTTTCAGCAATGGTAAGGAGCTCCATCTTTTGTGTTTTATTCTGTGAGTTTATTAACTTTTATAAGGAGTTTTATTCTCACTTCAACTGAAGAGAGGGAGCTGGAAACAATATGATCAGACATATGTATAAATTCAGTCTGAAATATTACATGGATATGGTTGTTTTGTTCATATATGGGCTCTCTAAGCAAAAACAGTCAATAATAGATAAATGCAAAATTAAAAGGTCTAATTTGACTGATTTGTGGAAATCTACAAGCACATTTAACCCTTTCAACACCACGTGTGTCATATTCCCAAGTTTTCCAAAGCTCTACCTCTCTAACAAGATTAGTGCGTAACTCAAAAACCCTCTGTAGTAATCCTAAATGTGCTCTCTGGTGGAAGATCTGCAGGTGGCAAGTGCCAAATTAATTCAACTTCTTAATTATGAATCTTTTCCCTCTAATCTCACAATAAAAACTAACACATAACTATATGATTGTTAAAATAACTTTAGCCAAAAGTAATTAAATAAAAATAAAAAACTGCCAAAACACTTCAACATTTGGAAAGAAGAGTCCATTTCCAGATCTGTCTTTTTGATATTTTATTGTTATCATTTTGTTATTTATTATATTATTTTCCCTGTTTTATCGACATTTCATCCAAAATTTTTATCTTTTATTTATTTTATTTTCTGCAGTTTAAGGAAACAAACCCCCAGGTGCTCCTGAACCTGGCTGTATTTGTTCTGAGACCCTCTGCAAAAGGCGAAGAGCTTCCTTTAATCATTCACAATAAAAGTCTCGAACAGAGAACAATATTAAAGGGGACATATTATGACTTTTTTTCTTCAGTTATATTAATTCTATGGTCGATACAAAACATGTTTATAAAGTTCTTTGTACAGAATCTCTCTCACATGACACGATTCCAGCAGTTTTATTTTCAGTACCTTCCAGAATGAACCGTTTCAGGGCTCTGTCACTTTAAGAAAACAAGCTGGAGCTGGCCACGCCCACTCCCTCTCAGGCTTCTATTGGCTGAGAAGCTCTGATACCTGGGAGGGGCTCAGAGTAGAGCTGCTGCCCCTCCAGCCCCTCTTTTGCGTGTGATAAGTTGTTCTATTCTACTTTCCCCCGTTTGTGACATCACAAACAGGGACCTTTTGAAACAGCTTGTTTTAGGCACATAATTCCTAAAACCAAACCACGGATCGGAAACAAATGAATGGATTTTTTTCATGTTTTGGAGTGCTGGAGACCCACCTGGATGCACAGAAGGATGAAAAAGGTGACTTTCTCATAATATGTCCCTTTTAATAACTTATTGTTTAAGTTTCAGATGTTTTGAGGTATATGGTTTAATGGACTCCTGCCTATAAGTTCATGTATTCAACAGATAAATAGTAAATTCTTCTGATGTCATGCAGAAAACAAAAGTGACTTGATGTTTTTAAGCTGGTACGCAACTGGAAATGTTTCTGTCGACTATAAATCTAATTTCCTTTATCTCCGGATTTTGTCTTTACATCTATTTTCCATCTTCAGGTCCCTCCATACTAAGTTTTGTTTCTTTCATCTCAAAGCCCCACTTTCTCGCTTTCGTTTTTATCCAGCATATTCCAGCTTTCCTCAGAAGCCAGAAATGTCATATATTATAGAATTTCCCGCTTCCAATTCGCTGTCCTTCCTTGTCTCTCGCTCATATCCTGCTCCTCAGCAAACAAACATCAGTTGATCCCCTGCATATGGCAGCTGAACTAATCTGAGCTTTTCCACACACACACACACACACACACACACACTGAAAAGTAATGCAAGTTAGATTTCCTTTACTTCTGAGTCAGCTGAAATAACAATGAACTTCTTTTTTTGTTCCTTTCCTGTCAGGATCCTGCACCTTTGCAGAAAGATACAAAAATAAACAAAAAAGAAGCGTGAGAGAGTTTGAGATTGGCAGATACTTGTTGATTTCTCAGCAAGTGATCAAGGTCGAGTTGTCTTAATCAGCTGTTTTTAACCGAAGCCGACACACACGTGCAAGGGAAATGTGCAGGAAGAAACATACACAAAAGTAGAGCGTCTAGAGCTAATCAAAGACAAGTTTAGGATCAAAAGGTGTTTGCAAAGGAAGAGTTGATTGGCCAACGGTTGAGTTGCATGGAAAAACTAAAACTCTTTTTAGGTCCACGAGTTGCTCAATATGAGGGACTCTGAGAGGGACTCCACGTTAAACAGCATCTCTGATACAATGCATGCTTTGTCAGGTGGGAGGAGGAGAGGGTATCACTGGAATGTAAGGGGAGGGGGTGTTGGAGAAAGGCAGAACGATGGAGGAGAGAATGATAAACTCAGAAGAAGAGTTTCTAACAAATTAGTCATGTTTTCCAGTGTTAGATATTTGTTAGGAGAGCAGAAAAATAAATACATCTATTTTCTTTGCGTGTCGCTGTAATAAATGTCACAGTGTTGCTCAGATTGCTTCTAATTTAGACAAATATTACACAGTGTGCCCCTAAACTACAGATAAACTGTTTTAGTTGTTATTTTTGAAAGATTAGTCACTCTGAGTTTCAGATGCAGGCTGAATGTCAAAATAGTCTTCTACCCATATTTCCAGCATTAGCCGCCGTTAGAAAATAGACAGGGAAACACCGGGGTCAGAAAAAGCCACACAGGTCTACATCACACTGTAAATTAGCATTCATGGACTCACCCAGCTTGGGTCGTGACGGGGAAGGCTGTTGTTGAGTTTTGCAGCCAGGAAAGAGCAGAGCGAGCTTCGGCTAGTGAGCTAACGGTTAGCATTTGCAACTTGACAACACGTTGTTTGTGGAAATAAATGAATGTTGCAGAGCGAATGGAAACAGTGGAAGAGTTGTGTTGCTGTTATCCAATCAGAGGCAAGATGTTCGAATATCATTAATGAGTAAGACTCCAAATTAGACTCACAAGGCAGTCATTTATACTGGAGACCACTGCAGATGTATTGAAATAACGAGTGAATGAGCTTTAAAATCTGTAATATTGATTGATAATAGCCATGTTTGTGTTTCTCAATGTTGATCAGCTATGGCGGCCATCTTTAATTGGGTTTTCTGCAAAGGATAATTGGTGGTAGATGTTTATCAAATTATTTGTTTCTTAAATTTTTATTAGAACCCATCATTTGCTTTGGAACAAAAACACGATTGCCCACCTTTTGTTTTCAGCAAAGGGCAAAAATCATGTAAGTCAACAAAAAATGTGCTTACACTTTTTTTTGCAAACAACAAACAAAATCACAATAATAAGTAAACAAAACAATATTAATCTTAGATCTAATTTTTAACGTTTAGAGCAAAGAGAGTGTTCAGAGAGTTCAAAGTGCTGCAGAAGCTCTGAAGCAACGCTGATTTAAATGCTACATGACTGGAGAATCCTGCTTTTATAAGTTTGTCTTCTTTCATTCCTTGAATTTCATTGTTTCCTCCTGTCTTCAGCTCTGCCTGCAGATGAAGTGAAGACCGTCAGAGACTCAGCTGCTCTGCAGATGGCATCAAAGAGAGATTGTCTTTTATATGGATATTAGTTTATTTTACCATTACAAGCAGTTTTAACTTGTATGTATGCTAATTGTGTGCATTCAATTTTCTACGTCAATGCACAGACAGACACTGGGATGATTCAATCACATGCTTGAGTTTATCTCTGCAGGTCAGGCTTGGTGTGTTATGTGAAGTTGTGAAAAACTCAGAAATAAAAAAACAAAGGGTTAAGTCCAGGTTTCTAAAAGGGGGCTGCTTTACTTTAATCAGAGCAAACAAAGGCACAGACTTGTCACGACCTGCCTTAAAAGTGCCTGGCCTGGAGGAAAAACCCAGGTGAGTGGGCCCTGAAGAAGAAAAAGGCAGGAACAATAGAAAAAGGAGAAGCTTTTTGTTTTACGAGCGATCTGGAAGCAAATGGAAGTAAACAAAAACTAAAATGTGTCATTTCACATCTTTTTAGCATTTTTAACATTCACTCAAAAGTTGTTGACTCAATACAAAGACCTTTTTACTTCCTCTTCACCAGTGATGGAAAAAAATCAGTGGAATGTGGAGCCCATATCTGCTTGAAAGAGGATAAAGGAGCTGATGCATGACTTTATTTGTGGATGTTTGTGTTTGGATAGGGGTTATGAGGGTCGCTGGAAGGGCGTCTGTGTCTACGGAACGGGAGAGGGGAGGTTTTAGAGGCAGCGAGGGTGTCAAAGCAGCAAAGGAAGCGTCGTCAGAAAGGAAGCTGCAGCTGAATTAGAGGAAACGGTGCAGGGCTGAGTTTGATTTGCTTTCCCTTTGCAGGAGATTGGAGGAAAAAGAGGGTAAGAAAGGAAGTGAGATTAAAAAAGGCAAGAGAAGCAGACATGGAAAGAGAGAAATACAAATAATACAAAGGAGGCTAATTTGGATTATTAAAGGATTATTACAAGTTAAAGAAAATGCAATAGCAAGTGTAAGAAGAGGGGAAGGAAACGGCACGAGGTGTAAATCACAGTGTGTTTGTGGTATTTTCATAATCTGTAATCATCTCTGCTTTGGTGAGAAGCTTTTCACTCACCCATCCAAGCGTGTGTGCGCACTGTTTGTGTCTGTGCCATGAGGGCACACAAATAGCAGAGTCTTTTTTTGTGCTCAGTTTAATTGCCGGGTACAGCGGGGTTGTGCTTGGCATGGGATCTGAGTGTGTTTACGGACACATACACTCCTTTCATCTGCATTCATTCCTCTTGTTTTAATTTCTTCCTTTATTTCTTTTATTTTTCTTACATTATGCCCTGCTTTTTATTACATTCTTTTGCTTTTATTCTGGAACTAATTGAATTAAAGCAAGGAGGGGAATATTAAAAAATTACACAACACACGTCTAGACTGAGATCAGATATGGTGATGCATTCACGAGGACAAAATAGGATATTTGACTTGTGGATTTACGTGTGTGTGTGTGTGTGTGTGTGTGAGAGAGAGAGAGAGAGAGAGAGAGAGAGAGAGAGAGAGAGAGAGAGAGAGAGAGACTGTATTTTTACTCTCGACTTGTGTTTTCTTCTTGGAACACTTTCAGAGGGAGAGTTTCTCTCATGTGGCAGCTGAAATTGCCAAAAGCAATTTGTGTGTGCACGTGTTTGTGTTTTAGTTAATCCACATATACAATCATCTGCACATCTGCAACTCCCTTTTAACAGGAAGAAACCTCTGGAGGTTTCTTCCTGTTAAAAGGGAGTTTTCCTTCCCACTGTCGCTAAATGCTTGCTTAGTATGAGGATTGTACCAACACAATGACACTAGTCAGTGTCTTGATGCAATCTGCTGGGTCCCTTATATAGGAAACTTTTTTACTGATTGGCTTATGAACTGAACTGTATTGGAATGTTTACTTTGTGAAGTGCCTTGAGACGACTCTTGTCGTGATCTGGCGCTATATAAATAAACTGAATTGAATTGAATTGAATATAGCTTTGTGCACTCCTGATCCTTCATGCAGTTACGGAATATTTCCTTGTGTTCATTCAGGAATCTGAGATGATGTTTAAGCCAGAGTCAGATCAGATGTGTCCAGGTCAGCCCAAGGTGAAACGATTCCCTCTCGCTCTCACATAAATATAAAAAAGAGAGTTGCATATTTTATTCACGTTCCAAATTAAAAGTATTTAATTCATGAAATAAATTTTCCACTTTGATCCCTTTTAGTCCGCGCCCCTGGACCTGATCGACACGGGGAAGGGACTGAAGGTCCAGACTGACACGCCTCATCTGGTTAGCCTGGGTAGTGGGAGGCTGAGTGTGGCCATCACTGTGCTGCCTCTGAAAGAAGGTAACAAACACAAATCCAGCCATACATCCATTTATTTCCTTCTGTTATCCAAGAATGGTTTGCAGCATTGACAGTATATACTGGACGTAGCCCACCCATTTATGAAATTCCACAAAATGGGAGGTTACTACTGCCGCCATCTTGACCGTGTCACACACGTCTCGTTACGCCCAGACAATCCAAAAATGGGGAAAGAGGTGGAGCTGAGGGTGGGACTGTGAGTGTGGGCGCTAACGAACCAATGTAGCTACTAGCTAAACTGAGCTAACCCCCGAAGCTAAGACGGAGCCAACTCGTGCGGCCGCCATGGCTTCCGTGTGAGGCTGTAGTTGTGCTGGTCGCCTGTGGAGCTCTAATAGGGGCTGTAAAAATACAAGCAGAGCCTCAGACTACTGTGATCGGAGCCGGGCGCCCTGGCTGCTTACGTGAACTCACGCTCTGCTCCTCTGCCACAGTCGGAGATCAGCGGGACATTAGCTACATGCTAACCTGAAGCTAGCGTAAGAAGTGAAGCAGAACCAACTCAAAGAGCTGTGGTGTTTCTGTGGCCTCCTTCAGAGAGCTCCACAGGCAACAAGCACAGCCTCAGACCACAGCAATAAAAGAATCAAAATGGCCGAACATCTATTAACGTGAGGCTGAGGCCTTCTCCCAGAGCTAGCCACTAGCGCTGACTCTCAGGCTAGCTGTCAATCAATTCTAATTATTCATAATTACAAGCATTTAATTACACCTAAATGGAAGAGTTACAAAATAATTCACCCCTCAGATTTGTCATGACGGTAAAATAAGGCGCTTTCGGACAGAGTAGTTCTAGGAACCATCCTCTTAGATTTTAGTTCCTAGAACTACCCCTCCCAGGGGAACCTTTTCAGATTGCATTCGCACAGGAGTCGGGACCTTTGGTAGAGGCGGGTGTGACAAAACCGCCTGCGACAGTCACGTGATCTACTCATCACAGTCACGAGCCGGAAACCAATGTGTAAATAAACAACGCTGCGACGCTAATGGAGAGCGAGGAGGCAACTCTGTTCCAGACAGCTTGACAGGAATACTTAAGATGAGAGATCAAATCACAAATATCACATCGAAGCTGCTAGAGCACGCAGAGAGAGTCGGGAGATGAAGAATCCAGCGGCAAGCGATACTCCGTTTTCATGGAGGAAGACAGGAAAGCTGCGCTGCAGATGAACGAGACATGTAAGTTTAACCTATTAAACACGCGCTGATTGTACAAATATCATATGATTAGACGGTGTGCTATTGTTTTTGTTGAGCAGATTACATAAACTAAATATTTCAGATTATATTTTAACTCGTGTTCTGTTTGCGTTTAGATATTGTGACTCGTTGCTCAACTCTTCACCGTCCGTCTGGGTCCAGATGAAAGCTGATGACTGGTGGGAAAATGTTGTTCCAAGTTTTACTGATGGAGAATTACCGTATGTCTAGACTACGTCTGTCGCCACCTGAAGCCTGCCCTGGAGAGACTGGACACTACTCATCTCTGTGCTGTACAGCTTGAAAAGAGCTGCTGTTGTGTGTTCATAACCTCTGTGAGAGCCACGGTGAGGATAAAAAAGGAGTGAAAACGACCAGTATCTGCAGCCAGATGTTCCAGTACAACCACCTGTTGCAGATCTGATGTTACCTTGTGCCTTCCAACTGATCACTAAACACTTTTCATAATAAATCACATTTTGTAGGTTTGACAGAGAGGACATACATGAATTCACACTATTAAAGATAAAATGTTCCTTTGGAAGTTGTCACACTTTGTTCAAAGTGATTTTATATGCTAAATAATTATCCCATTACCTGACTAAGCTTTGTGTGAATATTTGAGTCACTAGGAAATCTGCAGCAAGCTTCTAATGTTACTGCGCACTCACTGAAGGTGTTATATGTGACTGATGGTTTAGAAAAAGGATGAGACTTTCAAAAATGTGCAACGTGTGAGGGTTAAAATGTAGAAAGTAGTGTGGTTTTTTCAGGTGTGTGCTTTAAGTGGCCCAAAATATATGAATGCCTGAACTTTGTTAACTGATACACTTCCTGCTGTAATCTGGGCTGTTATAAAGCTGAGTAACTGAAGTAGATCACACACCTGAGGATAAGAAAGGCTTCATGTGAGCAAATAGTTCATATTTAGTGTGACCAGACTACATCTACCTGACATCACCAACAAAGACAAAAATACTTCTTTTAAGTTATTTATTAAAAACATGCACGTAACAAACTCAAAAACACGTGTTTCAGTGCAACAAATAACTATTCACATGTCCATGATATGCTATTTACATATATGTAGTCACTAGTTCACTTCTTTTTATCTGCCAACGCGTTCACTGCAGACGAGATCCTCCATAAAAAGTTTCTGCTGGAGGTTGTCTTCTGCCAGCTCCTCCTGCAGAGCTGAGTGTTCTTTAGACTTCCTCTCATTCTGCTCACAGAAGATCTGCATCATGGTATTAAACCGTTCATCTCTCTGCCTCTCCTGCTCAGCCTCTGACCCGAGCATCTCCTGCACAGCAGCCAGAAGTGTGTCAGCACTTTTTCTCCTTCCTGGAAACAAACATGAGGGTAGAGATAGAATTAACACACAAGTTACATATAATACACTAAATACTAATTCTGTGGAATTAGATGTTTGTACCAGGTCTGGGGTGGCAGTGGGTGCTGGCTGCTGGTAGGTGCTGGCAGGTAGTAGGTGCAGTGCAGATGCTGATGGAATAAATATTTTAGAATTAAACCATTTTGTTGACCACAGAGATTGCATAATTGCATATATAATAGGAATGTTCTTTACCTGGTGTAGGGTGGCAGAGGGTGCTGGCAGCTGGCTGATTCTGGGTGAAAGAAGTTGATACCACTGGCTCTGGTGTAGCTGCTGGATGGATAAACATTTCAGAATAAAACAGAAGTCATAAAAAACCCTCCATCAGTAACATGCAGTGTCCCAAACTAACTTATTGGCTCTATGATGAGTTATAAACCACACATAATAATCAAATAAGCCCACCATAAAACGTAATAGATAATACGGTAAAAACTCTGCACTGTTTACCATAAAGCGAATGCACATGAAATATAATAAAAAAAAACGTAATTGCGTGCGTGCGTGTTTGCGTTGTTTGTGTTCGCGCACGTGGTTCACGTGCAAAGAACAAAGGAGAAATTCACCGAAAAGAAAACTAAAATGACGCCATACTAATTTGGTACAAACATATGCTCGCTATCGGCGGCTATCGCTCTGAGATTTAATCCAGAAATGGAAAATTTCCTTTTGCAAACTTCCGTTACATCAAGAAAAGCGGCGAAACATTTGTAAATGCATTAAGACAGTTTTCTTTACCTGTTCGTTTTTGGCGAGGTGTGCTGGCGGCGGCAGGAATATCCAGGATGCAGTCCAGGTCTGTCTCTAAATAAACAAACGTGAATCGGAACATCGATCGGAACAGAAAAGATGCGGAAATATAGCAAGGGGCGGAGCTTATGGGTTCACCCAGCACCGACGTCATGTTAGTTCCTCGGGAACCACGAAAAGTCCCTGCCTCTGAGTAGGAGCTAAAATGGTTCTAGGAACTGCGGGGGAAGGTTCCTAGTTCCTATCTGTCCGAACACGCGCAAAAACGGGCTGGTTCCTAAAAAGGTTATAGGAACTACAAAAGGTTCCTACAGTCCGAAAGGGGCTATAGACCCATTAAACCTAAAATGGTTTTTTGAACCAGGCTGTAAACATGTTTATATCTGCTGTGAAATTGGATTTTAACATGGGAATCAATGAGGATTTGCTCACTTCTGGTGCCAGCCCCTAGCGGATGAGGGTGGAACTGCAATTTTGGCACTTCCGTGTTGGGAGCATTTTTGGATTCGTGGGGCACTCCCTTGGTTTGCAGAGGTAGCAGGACCAGGAGGGAGATCCATGTGCGGGACTGCGAGGTGGTCCTCCAGAGAGGTTTGATCCAGAAAACCAGTCAAAGTGCAAAAACTTCAGAAATCCTGAAAAAATAAAGATTCCTAAAAAATATGATACCCAGGACCACGTTAGCATTTTAGATGGAAAATTCAAGACTTTTGCACAAATTGTACATGTCACACAGCCCAATGGGACTCCTGTTGTAACCATCTTCACTCATGTAGTGTGTACAGTGACCATTAAATCTCATCATGTAAATTCTCTCCAGCCATGCAAAGCTTTGACGTGGAGTCTGGAATGAAACCAGATCCCTTTCTAATCCCTCCCTCGCTCTTTGCTTTTCCTTGCCGGACTTTTGTGTTGTTGTTTCTCTCTCTCTCTTTCTTCTTTCTGCATTCACAGTTTCATTTCTCTGTCTATGGGGGAGGAGAGCAGGAAAGTGGTTCTCTGTGTGGGGCAGCACCAACGTCAAGAAAGGGACCAACTCTAATTTACAAAGATCCCTTGTCCCAGATTTTTCATCTTACCATAGAAGAGAAAAATGATCACAATTCCTGTTCAACGCCCACATGACACGGATAGGCTTTACTTCTCACACATGTATAAAAAATTAAGATTTATGTAACAAATACTGCACAGGAAGTGTGCACAGACATTCTCCTGCTACACACATGCCAGATTTATCAGCTCAGCAAGCCATGGAGGCGTCATTTTACCTAGCTGCCAAAAAAGTGGATTGTCTAATGAGATATAAGAAGCTTTCTAACGTGATATAAAGTGAAAGCAACACTTGTAAGAGAGATTAGAATTCTATAGCCTCCAGACAGAACATGGAATAATAATGCACACTGACTGATGTGTTATTCTTGGGTGTAAGGAATTTCAAAACTGTTTGTTGCAGAGTAAGGACTCTCACATAAACTTTTAAAAACTTTAATGTTTTTGAAGGAACATCTGAAACAAGAAATGTGCTTTAAAGTTTTAAAATGAAACAGACATTCACATCAGCTGCAAAAGCACTGTCCTCTTGTGCAATGTGTTTACACTTTGACGTATAAAGACACTGTCCAAGAAGACTTCCAAGTTCTAGATGCTCACAAAGACTCCTTCAGTCATAATTCTTTTCTGTCTCATCCTTTTACAAGATTGCCATTGTTGCCTGTTTCTTTTTGTTTTAGGAGTGACGCGTATTGGAAGAGAGGATGCTCCAATTCCCCAGGACATCACAGTCCAGGGGCCTGGCATTGAGGAGGAGCATTGTCTTATCATCAATGAAGGTTGGCACTGACGATGGAAGTTGGCCACGACCCATAGACAGAGCTCAGTCGTATAGGGCGGAATCTACAGTTGTTTTTCAAACTGTCTCTGCGCACAATTGGACAGCGCTCAAGACCAATCAGAACAACGTGACGTATTCATAGATACGAAAATCAGTCAACACAGCAGTTCGCCATACACCGTTGAAGAAGTGGGAGGTGGACTCTGCGACAAACTGCTAATAATAAAGTTTTTATCAATCTTTTTCAATTTCTCCCAATTAGAGTATGTGATCCTTCTTAGGTTTAATGAAACAAGATCCTAGCTCAATATCTGTAAAATCGACAGAGTTGCAGCAAGTTTTATGTTTTCCAAGACCAGTTGGCTGTGGCAGCCAGTTTGAATTGGGTTGACTCCAAAAGTCAACCAGTTATAGATATAAATTCAAGTCTTTCTAAGAGTTTTAATCAAATCAGTGAAGTGGTTTTTGGGATTCTTTTAACAACATTCCTCAACAAAATTGAGTGAAATAGTACAGCTGTATTCCACTAATACTCCCCGGAGTGCTCAATAATCAGTTTCTATCAGTAAAACTAGTATTAGGGCTTCAATCAAACTAGCATAAGATTATCAAATCATGTTTACTGTGACTGCATCGGCTCGTGACACTTTTTTAACCCTCAGTTTTCCAAAGGCCATTCTGACAATAGAGATGCTTTCCAAATTGATCCTCATGGTAACTCTGGGAAAGTTTAGCCTGTGGTGATGTAATAAATGCTCCTTTATTCATTTTTATAAAAGAAAAACAATATCAGTCTAATGCACTTACATCGAATTTGAGAAACAAAAATGTAAGAAAAAAAACATTTGAAACTGTTTTTTGTGTTGTTTCAACATTTAATTTAAATTTAATTTTCTTCACTAAAACATCCACAAAAACTACGGTGATTGAAACTTTTGTTTTGAAAAATGTTGAGCAGCAGCGACATAACATTTGTTTTAATTCTGATTAATCATTAAATGTATAATTTTTATAGGATTTAACATGTCTTCATTAAATAAGATACATTTATGGTTTGTGTGAACATTAATATGTAATACTTGTTAAAGAACACTGGTCTTCCCTGGAGAGGCCATGGCCACCCCTGGCCACCCCTTGGGGGCGCCACTGTTTGGAGGAACTCATTCATAAAATGTGTAGACTATGAACTTGTAACTCTCCTGTTCAACACAACAGGAGGGGTGGTGACCTTGGACCCCTGTGGTCACCTCTGCAGTCTGGATGGAGTCCAGGTCACGGTGCCGACACCTCTAACCCAGGGTAAGCTGCAGAAATATTCTACACTCCCCTTGCTTATATGCACAGACATACGCTACACACTTGAATATTGCCACCTGCTGGCTAATCATTCCAGTGTTGCTCAGTTTCATATTTTCAGCATTTCATAACTCCTGTTTGTGTGTAAGGCAGAGAAAGGGTAGTTTGTGGTTTGCATTCCTCTCTCTGTGTGTTTGAGTCACATGAGAAACGTTCTGCTGATGCCGTGCATTAAAACAACGGGGTGTCCAGTATGTTTGTGTATGTGCGTGCACAGATTTACGTATGGTTGCAGCTGTGTTGTGAAAACAAGGGTATATATATGTGTGTGTGAGTGCGTGGGTACCTCTGGTTTGGTTTAATTTTGTGGTTTGGAGCAGCTAGCTGTTATAATGAGTCACTGCTTCCAGCAAATGCTGAGTGCACAACCTTTTACATTTAATCACAGCACACTGCAATAAGTTGTCATAACACTCTTACAAATCACCAAATTGATGTTATATTTCATTCCCTCATTTTGCTGTTCATTCTGGCACATGACCCCATGCCAATTTAAAATTTGTTTTCCAGTATTGGTTGATTTATCTTTTGCCTGTGCCCTATCACTTGGTTTTACTCCTCCTAATCCCTCGGGCTTTCACAGAGCTCTCCCTCTTTCCCTTATGTGAAAATTTCACTCTGTATTTCTTAATTTCCCATTTTCCACGTGCATATATTTAAAACGTGCTTTCATTGGCCCATCCTTCTAATATCCTGTGCAGACCAGCCATTTAAAGTTAAATATTGACAAGGCTGTTTAACTTTGCGCTGTGCTTTGATGTTTCAAATATTGACATCATCTTGGCGTGTCCACGCACACGGGGACAGGGCATTGTGAAGACGTGGGATGAGGAAAAGAGTGAAAAAGAAAAGTCAAAAGGGCATGGTCAGGAAAATTATGGAGAGGCAGAGATGAAGAGCATATATTTCAGGAACATCTCCTGGCTTCACATGCTCTGGGTGAGTCTAAACGCAGATTATAAACACACAAGGGCCCCGTAGGGCAGTCTGGAGCCCATTAACTGTGTTTAGGAAACGATCTGTTCTGTATTTGAGAATTTGGAGCTTGACCTGAAATCACATGGGCTTCACTGGTAACTCACTGGAACAGCTGGAAGACACTTGTAGAACATAACGGGAATCGTGACAAACAAGCAGACACTTTGCTTTGTTTTAACCAAATTAAATTCACAAAACATTTTACAAGGGAGTAAAAGTATTCTTTCAACTACTTGTGGCTTCCTATTCTTGTTGTTTTTTCCCTTATGTCTAAAAAAAAAACCTCGTAATTGGCCTGAAGTTGATTCAAATCCAGACAATTTGCTTGTTTGCAACTCTTTCTCTTAAAATGGCCCAGGAGCCTTTATCAATGGCCACAGACAACCCCTTAATAATTTTAAAAACTGCTTTTCCACACCCACTCGGCCAGACTGTCTGCTGATTGGCCAGTTTACCCCAATGGCTTAATGACTGTCTGTGTCGGACTGGCCGATGTTCGTGAGTGGGTACAGTAATTCAATTCAATTCATTTATATATATAGCGCCAAATCACGACAAGATTTGTTTCAAGGCACTTCACAAAGTAAACATTCCAATTATCCGAGGTTGGGTAGCGAGGGCTGTAGCCTAAGCAAAGAGGCCCAGAATTCCCTCTCCCCAGCCACTTGGGCCAGCTCCTAAGGGGGAATCCCAAGGCGTTCCCTGGCCAGCTGAGAGACACAGTCCCTCCAGCGTGTCCTGGGTCTTCCCTTGGGTCTCCTCCCGGTTGGACGTGCCCGGAAAACCTCACCAGTGAGGTGCCCAGGAGGCATCCCAACCAGATGCCCGAGGCTCCTCTCGATGTGGAGGAGCAGCGGATCTACTCCGAACCCCTCCCAGATGACCGAGCTTCTCACCCTATCTCTAAGGGAGAGCCCAGTTGTGAAGCCAAAGCATGTAAATATAAAGTTGAAAAGAGATACTGAGACAAATACTTTAATTTTTGTTAACTATTATTTACAAATAAGTTATATTTTGAAACTTTTTGAAAAGCTTTTGTATCTAAAACAACCGTAACTGAATTGCTGTTATCATATTGTTTGAAAGTTAGAAATCCTTAAAGGCTGCACTTGTAATTTTTTCTTATAGATGTCTCTCCAACAGAGCAGCTGGCCCCAGCCGGGCCGAGCCCCCTCTGATGTTAGTCTAGAACCTCCCCTGTTTGGGTGTTCACACATTAAACCTCCAGAACTACTTAGATATTGCTTAAATTGAAGATAAACAAACAAAACAACTCAGCATTTGTCCAATATTCTGTTTTTCTCTCCAACTCAATGTCCTGTATTAGTTATCCAGCCTGTGAGCATCACAAGTCAAATACTTCTTGACTTATCTGTGGTTATTTGTCATTAATGCACTCAAGACGGTGTTTTATTAACGCTGAAAGGCTGGTACAGATGCGACAGAAGGGGTTCTCACTTGTCCACAGGCTTAAAAGAGAAAAATGGAAAAAGGTAGGGAAACAAAAGCCGAGGGGGCGTCCTCCATACATACCTCACTGTCGTACCGTCTTGGAACATACCACCTACAAATAAGAGGCGACGCGCATTGTACTCTCATTTAAAACATCGCTTATGTTTACTATTATTTGTGTATTTTTATAACACTAGTAAATGAATAAAGATTAAGAACTTTATTTAGACTGATTTTAAATGATTTCTTATCAAGTCAACATATTAAATAAATCAAACACCCCTTTCCTTTGATGGGACTTGGTACAGTCCGTCTCGCGGACGGTAAATCACTGAACTCTCTCCGACAACAGAGTCCAGGCGGCTGAGGAGGCGGAACATCAACGCTACTTTAATACTAATGTCACTTTTAGCTTTAGTCATTATAAAGATAAATCTATATTAATGAAACAAGGTTTCTGACACAAACAGAAGACATATTTGCCGTTCCGAGGGTTCACTGAATGGGACTCAGAAGGTTAGTAACGCAGTAATTAACTTAAAAGTTTCCTTTTTGGAAATGTCTTCAGCTTCGCTGAGCTTTTTGTCACTTCTTATGTTCAGTATTTCATGTTTATGTGAGCTTTCATCACTTATTAACCGTTCCGCTTGAAAACTCAGTGGTTTTGCCCTCTGCGTCTTTGTGTGATAATCTGTGGCACGAGTTTGATCAACTCTCTCCTCTCATCCAGGCTTTGGTTGTCGAATAAAGGTCGGTTAACATTTAAGCCACTTAGTATCATCATGATCTTTTCAATTACTGCTTTAACTGTCTGACTGTGCTCTTTGTCTCGAGTCAGTCTGTTTATTATCAAAGAAGTCTGATTTAATCAGTCATGATGATCATCAGTCGGGTCCAAAACAGAAAAACAAGCAAGAAAATCTCTAAAACTAATTTTTGTCCAGCTAGTTTACAGATCTGTGCGTTCTGACACCATAAATCAGTAAATTGATATTTAATTTGTGTTTTTAAGTGTAAAATAAGTCTTATTGTGTAAATATGTGCAACACAACCCAAGCTTCATCTTCATTATGTATTGGATATAAGGTGTGTGTGTGTGTGTGTGTGTGTGTGTGTGTGTGTGTGTGTGTGTGTGTGTGTGTGCGTGCGTGTGTGTGTGTGAACATGCAAAATGAAAACTATAGTGGTCTGGAGGATACCTGACACCTGTAAACAAAACCTGCTTCATTGTCCTGCAGGTTATTGTCTTTTGTGCTTTTTTCAGCCTTCGATTAGCCCTTCGGGAACAATTCTTTACTAGTCTTAAATTATTTTCATTTAAAACCTATTTATTTAGTGTTTAGTTGCAGTTTTCTTTCAGTCTGACGTTTTGTTTCTGATTAGAGACTGATTAAAAGCTGTTGACAGGCTGATTGAAAGTGGGGTGGGTCGATGCTTTGTGGATACAGCAGATAGGTTGTGACACCTCAGCTGATGAGAAACATGAGTGACAAGATTACTCTACTGACTCCCCTGAGAACCACAAATCTCTGTGCCTCAGAGGGGGTGAGTGCTTTTTTGTCATTTTGCAAAAAGATAAATTCAGTTTTCTGTCCCAAAACAACCCCTGCAGTTTTCTGATTTCTCGGATCACTTTGGCCATTCCAAAGAAAAGCCATGAATCGTTGGATCTGTCTGCTCTTTGAATTGTTTGAGGATGATTATTTTGCGGGTCAAACCTGATAAGGAGAGAGGTTAGTTTGACTTTGTCCCACTGCTTGTTGGACATGGGATCGTGGCGGCTGGTTTATTTACCATGCCGGCCTAATGGTCTACATTTGGAAATCCTTCACTTATGTTAACCCTCCCTTAACATTGTGGTGAGCGTAGATCTACATGGGAAAAGAAATTGGCTCCAGACATGGAGCGGCCCCTACATCTGCATCCTCAAAGACTCTGAGGTCGGACTTTGTAGATCACAGACTTGAAATTATCCTATAAATGTACATACAAACTAATTCAGAGTTGGGTTTTTTGTTGTTGGAGAGGGTCTTTAAATGCTGTGTGTGTGTGTGTGTGTGTGTGTGTGTGTGTATGTGTGTGTGTGTAGCTGTCTCATAACGGCATCTCCCTAATGAATCTAAGTCCATCTCGACATTTAGCACAACACACACACACACACAAACACACACACACACTGAGCCAGCAGCAGACTTTTGAGAAAATCTAATTTCCTACCCTCCACAACCACACCATGTGTCACCTTTTAAGTGCAGAGTAAAAAGGCAATTCCCTTATTTGTTCACAGCACCTCTCCTCTGGTTTTAATTTCCTCTCCGTTTACAATCACAATGAACAAATCCTCTCCTCTTTTTAACGTATTTTATAGATTAATTAGCGTGTGGCTGTCTGTGATCACAGCAAAGGGACAAAGATAAACTTAAAACCAGTGTTTGATATCTAAAAAACATATTAAACCCCTTTTATCTACCCTTTATTACTAAAATCTAATATATTCTTTTATTTGACTAAAGCCTTAATTGTTTATACATGAACTAAAATCAATTAGCGGGTCTTAAATGGCAATAAAAAATAACTTTATAGTAACAACAGACAGTTTTTTAAACTTTAAGCTAGAGCTTTAACGTTGATCTCAGTGATTGTTGAGTTAGAAACTTGACCAGTTTCATATCTGACACCACTCTGCTGCCCTCTGCTGACCAAAAACCACACTAGTTTTGTGGAGCGGGTAGGTGTTCTAGGGGGAGCTCTAATACCTGCGGCTGTTAGCTGTTATGCTAGCGGTTAGCATTTTCAGTTCACTGATTGTCAATGGTTGTTTACAACAGTTGTAATTCCACTTTCAACCAGTAGGGCGGAGGAGCAGGAAACTGCTCTGTGTTACTTTACAGCAGAAATCTGGAGTGCTTTTCTCAGAGGGCACCATCTAGAGGCAGAAAAATGTATTGCACCTTAAGCTCCTCTCCCAACTTCTGTGATTACAACTGACAGCAACACCTCTCATTCGTGAGTGAGCACCTCTAGCCGGACAACAGAACTAAAACACATTGTTTTACATTCATTATTCTCACATTATGCTGTATATTCATATATGTATGTATATATATATATATATATATATATATATATATATATATATATATATATATATATATATATATATATATATATATATATATATATATATATACATACATATATATATATATATATATAATTTAAAGACTTACTAATCCATAGGAAATGTCGCCAACTTTGCATCAGTCTAGGTACTTCTGCAAACGCACGCACGCTCTGTAATTGACATCTGTACTTAACGGATGTCTTACGCTATTGGCTAATGCTGAACAGCAGTAAATTCAAATTGCATGGGGCTCTAAGGGCCAAGGGGGTAGGCTTAGCAAAAAAAAAATTCATTTCTTAC
This sequence comes from Aphyosemion australe, assembly GCA_006937985.1. NCBI lineage: Eukaryota > Metazoa > Chordata > Actinopteri > Cyprinodontiformes > Nothobranchiidae > Aphyosemion > Aphyosemion australe. Next base: position 2,208,755 of record SSNS01000002.1, read on the forward strand.
ATAATATCACACTACAGGGTCAGACTATCACTTTTTAGCAAATCATACATAATTCCTGAAAGGAGGAAGACTCCAGCTTGTTGCTTTAACTGCTTACACATGAACTAAAATCAATTAGAGACTTAAAAGGCAATAAAAATAACTTTAAGACACATTGGTCACAAAAAACACCTAATCTCATTTATGTGGTCATTTGTTTATCAGTAAATTGAGTTTGCCTCTCTATCTCTCTTACTCTCTCTATCACACACACACACACACACACACACACACAAAGCATGCATCACTTTATTACTCATGTCTGGGAAAAGCATGTTATTAGATCTTACCTAGACTGGCAGAGTTAAGATTTATATGTGTGTGTGTGTGTGTGTGTGTGTGTGTGTGTGTGTGTGTGTGTGTGTTGTTATACTTTTCCTCAATTACACACATCTTTTGATCGCCCCCTGTCATGATGTCACTTCCTCACTGTTTGTGTCCAAACCTGCAGATTTCTGTTTACATAAGTATGGATTTGAAAAGTTCACAGTCCAGCTGTGTAGACTAAACAATTCTACACTGTGTGTGTGTGTGTGTGTGTGTGTGTGCGTGTGTGTGTGTGTGTGTGTGTGTGTGTGTGTGTGTGTGTGTGTGTGTGTGTGTGTAACACTGTAATCAGGTCTCCCAGAGGCTTTGAAGCTACAGAAATCTGCTGTTAGAGGCACTCCTGTGCAAAGTAGACAAGATCTGACTTTTTGTGCTCAAACCCAACTTTTAAAGATGGACATTAGTTCATGTCATCACTTTGAGACCAGACACAACGCTGTGAGTGAGAAAATAAAGAGGATATCTATGAGAACGAGAGAAATAAAAGTACAGAAAGCCCTTTTGACATTTTTCCATTGAGTCTTTTTCCATTTGGCTTCTTGGTATCCACCCCCCTCCTTGCCTCTGTGGTTTTCTCTGACTTCAGATCCGAGGAATCTGATGTAACTGCAGTGGAGCTATTATAGTGGGGCTTTTTCAGCCCTTTACGCTAATGTTATGGGGGATTTTACTGGCTTACCTGCACCTTCCATCATAAACAAAGAGGCCCAAAAAGCATGAAGATCCATTCATGCATTAGTGTTGAGTTCACCTTCTCCTCGTGGGTATATGTTTGATTATTTTCCTGCGCAGCCAGCTCTTACGTTAGCTTCAGCCCTTTCTCTGTTGCCGTCTGAAGTATTTGGACAGCTGCGGCTGGCTGTGTGTGTTACAGAGGTTGTGACCCTGACATTTTGTTTAATACCTGGCCCTCTCAGCCTAATTGATGGCCAGAGCAAACACTGAGGTCCGGCATGGCTCGCAGCACAGAGTCTGGCTGTGCATAAATATTCCAGACTCAGTCTAATTTAAAACTGTCTCTCGGATGTCCACGGGGGATATACAGCAAATATAAACAGCAGATGTAATTTTGGTTTCTCTTTACATTTTTCTCTTTCTTGTGTCTTTTCCTACAAGGATATTCCCTTTGTCTGGGTAAGTCCTATCACTTCCGGTTCAACCATCCTGCAGAGGCCAGCAGAATGAAGAGTATGCTTCCACAAAAGAGCCCTGTGTCAGCTTTAGCCTACAACACAGGTACGTATATGCACAGGTGGTTGATGGTAAACTGGTACAAACTCCTTTTTGTGGTTCCTTTACCACCTTGTTCACACGATTCCTATCTCTGTCATTCTTAAACGCAGACTTAATGTGTTTATGGTCCTTTTTTGTCCTTTTCTGGCCTGATTGTGAGGAATCTGGTTATGGAAACATAAACTCACCTCATCTCGGTCGCTCTGATCTCAACAGAAAATGTTAAGAGGCTGAGATAAGGTGTTTACGAGCCTACGTGTCCTGGTTTCCATCACTGTTCCAGGGGGAGGATCTTATCCAGCTGCCTAAAAGCAGAAGAAGATGTCAATAGCAGAATACCAGAGTGCATTAAAACACATCCACAATCACACACATGCAAAACTTAAAATTTCAAAGCATACTGGAATGTTTTCGTCATCTGCTATCTCTGTGTTTCCATGGAGATGCAGCTGGATTTTACTGTCTCCTCTGTGATTGATTGGGCATTGAACAAGGTGCATGCACATCGAGTGTGTGAGCACAAGAATTCCTGCTCTTTAAACCTTAGACACCAGGAATGTTACCCCTCCACACACACACACCCCAGCTCCACACACACATATTAGCTTAGCTGTATTTGTAAGAAGCTTTGTTCTTGACGTTTATCCTTTAAAGTCTAACCACGGACACCCCGAGGTGCGCCCCTAAAGGGGAAGACTCCCACGGAGCAGGAATAGCTGGGGCACAGTTATGATAGAAGAGAGCTGTTGCACACCACGCCTCTGGTTTCAATCTTCCCATGTATGGACACAAAGTGTGTGTGTGTGTCTACATCTTACGATGCCTCCAGTTTTACATTTTCTCACACTCATTTAGCTGCGTCTCACACTTACGAGGTGTTCTGGTTTCTGTTGCGAAAGCCGCTGTTGTAAAACATCTGCACGCTCCTGGTGTTTGCACAGACCAAACAAGCACATCTGTATTTTCCTTGAGCCGATCCCCTTTTCCGACTTGAAGGAAAGCTTTCCTGTGTGTGTGTTTGCTTGCGTGTCTGTGTGAGCTGGGTGGTCCAAGCTTAAGAGGTGTAATAGCTTTTTTTCCACCAGAAAACCGCAGAAGATGAAAAAAATAGGCAGGTCTCTCATATTCAGCTTCACCTACTGTGTTTTCCACCTGCCTGTTTAATGACAGGATGTGCACAGCGAGCTTTTTTAAAAAGAGTCTTCACAGAAAATTCAACAAGAACCCTCAATCGAGAGTTCGTCAGATGATCTTGATGTTAAAGCCATACTGTGCAACTTTTTTATATTTTAAATCATGTTGTTGAGCCAGTTTGTGCTAAAATGACCTTTACAGGGTTAATGAAATGTCACTCAGACCCCCACCGCCCTCTGTGGCCAGAATACCACACTTGCAACTTCAGAGTGGCGGTCCGCTCCCTGTTGGACTTAGTAAAGTGGAGCTGACATGCCTGGTGCTGCAGTCTGCTTCCAGCATGTTTCCTGCATGTTTTAGATCATGAACACAGCTGATGTGTTTGATGTAGTGATGAACCGCTCCTGTAGACACTAATGAAGGCTGAGGAGACATTTCAGCTGTTAGATTAAGGTGTTAAAAAGACCAACGCACAGCGAGGAGATAAGTTTCACTTTTGGTTTTACTAAACGAACACCAGGTGGTGCTAAAACGAGCCAAAACTGCCAAATGTTCCTTTAAAGTGAGTTGTATTTCGGCTAATAGCTGAATGTAGGAGAAATGAAATGAAATACTCAGCTGAGGACTAGAAAAAGACCTCCTGACTGCTGAAGCTGCTTTAAATAAACATCTTTGGGGGGGGCTTAAGGGTGTTCCACCATATTTCTTGGGCTTTTTCATTAGTAAAATCCTATTCTGAGGAACTCGGCTCAAGTTAAACTGTTTGTTTTGGATGTAACGGATGGTTTTGTGCGAGGGTTCAGTTGCACGCAGAATCTCTTTTGTGTGAGTTGGATCCCGCTCTTGGGAATCTGGTGCCAGTTGTGGAATATTTTCCCTGAGTTTGTTCTGCCAAGAGCCTGATTTATAACTACCTGCAGCTTCAGGTACACAATCTCCCTCTCATCTGTCTCTCACCATTTATGACCGTTGGCCCTCACTTTTTCCCCATTTTTCTTTTTTCCTCAGACCTTTTCAGACGTTCCAACTCTTTTACTACCCACATTCTCTATCCCGGTTCCAAACTGTTCGTTTTCCTTTCCCTGGTTGCTCATTCCTGTCGTCCTTTTGTCTCTTGACCTCTAAAACATTTGTGATCTTTGTCTTCTCTTGCAGACTATTTAAAGTTTAGCAGCGACTATAGCCATGCGGTGGTGGGGGGCACCAATAGCGCCAGGGGCATGCGATCAGCCTCCGAGCTTCGGGATTTGATGGACACGCTGCAACGCAAGAAAATAGCCCTGGAAAACAGCCTGAGAGCCAATGGGAATGCTAACCCCTCCTACTTTAGCGTGACACAGGTTAGCTCGTTTAGCTTCAGTACGGTGGGAATTCACGTTTGTTTTTTTTAATCGTGTTTTGAAATGAACATTTTCTTCTTTTCATCCCAGTCTCCTCCCACAACACCTGTTTCTACTCCCGCTAAGTCTACATCAGCCTATCAGGAGCAAGCGAGGCGTTTCTACGGGTCTGACCGCCCACCTGTGTCTTTGAAATCCCCTCCCTCTCTGTCGCCTGGACGACGACCCGACCCGTCTTCTTCTCTGTCTTCGAGGACTTCAATCAACCGTAGCCAAGATAACTGCGGACTCGCTGACGGACAGCGATTGCACAACCCCGGCTCCTCCCCTTTACTGTCGACGTGGAATGGTGGAGGTTCCTCCTCTTCTGTAGGAGGTAGTGAGAGCTACCTTCCCTCTGGTCCTCCATCCTCCTCATCCCGCGCTCCATCTGCAGGAGGTGCAGTCAGCATGCCCTCGAGTCCTCGTCTAGGCCGACGCAGCTTTGGGAACCAGGAACCCACGCCCAGCAGTCGAACCAGGAAGTACTCTGCAGGCTCAATGAGTAGCATAATGACAGGAGGTCACAGTCGCTCTCTGCCGCGCCTTTGCCCTTCCCCATCGCCGCGCGGCGACCACAATGGAACGCTGCCTTTGTCGATGCTTCCTCCACGACGATCCGACGTTGCTGGTGGTTACAAATTTATCAAAGACTCTTACAATAATAATCAAAACGCCGGTTCTGAGCTCAACCACAGCTCCGGTAAATCCTTTCAGCAGGTATCCAGTAGGAGTCAAATCCAGACCAATGCTCTGGGAGAAGGTGTTGTGCATATCTCCCTTTCCTCCCCTAAGAGCTCCTGCTCCAGCAGTCACTCCATCTCAACCACAGCTGCCCCGCCAGATGTGACGATCCCATCCAAGGCAGGAGGCTCTTCTTCTCCTCGTGTTGCCAAAAAACTTAGCCTGACCTCCACCAGCTCACTGGGCTCCTCTAATTCCAGCCCTCCAGAGGCAGAGCGACATCCAGGCCCAGGGCTCTCCCCAGGAGGAGGACAAGAACTCACCTGCGACTCTGGGCTGGGACTAGGAGAGAGACGGGCTTCATTTGGGAAGGCGGGGCTTGAACCTGGGATTGGTTTGGGGGAGAGGAGGCAGTCATTTGGCAAGGCAGGAGTGACACCACCAGGGGGGTTCAGAGAAAGAAGGGGGAGCATCAGCTCACTGAGTGGAAAGGAGGAATTAACAGGTTACCACCAGCGGCAGAAAGAGGAGAGACTTCGTGAGCAGGAAGTGGAACGACTGGTGAGTTTTTTATAATCTGTGTATGTAAATCAGACCTAATGACGGGAAGATGATGGTTCTACATGAAATAGGACGACAGCGTAGGATATTACTAGCCTGGAGCCAGGGTGTTATTATTTTACACACATATGAGAAAAATACTTAGAGCTGGAATGCTTGGCTTCAGAACAGCATTCTCTTTGGCCTCCTAAACACACTCTCCCAGGGATCTGAACACACACACACACACACACACACACACACACACACACACACACACACACACACACACACACACACACACACACACACACAGTATGGTCTACCACTCAACAGATGCTTATGGCACTTAGCCCATACTAACAGCACTATTCTTAACCTTGTGCTTGGACTCTGTGTGTGTGTGTGTGTGTGTGAGTGTGTGTGTGTGTGTGTGTGTGTGTGTGTGTGTGTGTGTGTGTGTGTGTGTGTGTGTGTGTCATCTGGAGTTCCGCCCAGTGTGGTTTGTACCACTGAGGAACCACAGAGCACATCATTTAGATGAGGGTCAGAGAAACCACGATTACAGAGTTGGAGCGTAGCAGGTGGATAAACACAAACGCACAACTTATAACAAGTGAACTTGTAATTCCATGTCTCTTTTCCCTCGATGTGTCCTTTTTAAATCTCAAATAGAAATACTCTGGCCTCAACTCTTTAATTGTGTTGATTTCTTTTATATTATAGAACAAAAACAAGTTAGATGTCATAACTATTGTGAGTCTGGAGTTATCTGATGGTAGTCTGAAGAACATGCTTTTGGGTTTTCAGAGCTAGGTATTCTAACTGGCTCAAACATTGATCACCTCTAAGCATAGAAGATAGCTAAGTGGGTTGAAAACGTCCAGTTGTCTTAGCTTAGTCTGCCCCCTAGTGGTAGATTTGAAAAACTGCACCCTTCATGTTGTGTTTTCTAATATAATTATAGAATTTTATCTGTATGGGGAAACAAACTTAGTCCATCAGAGTTCTACTAAAGCTAAAGATTGACTCTATTAAATACTTGAAATCATAACACGTATGCAGTATAGGATATAGTGTTGGTTGGTTTTTCTATTGGTCTATTGGTCAGCCCATGGCCGATCTGTACTGCTGGTTTTTAAATATATAAAAATGTATATCTAGACGTTTTCCACCTTATTTTATTTGCTAAAATCTCACTAATAACATCAGTTGATGCACAAAATTTCTGAAGCTGAATGAGTTTTTTTTATCTAACTGTTGAATCTTAACTTTTTGCACTTCTCAGTGTTAAAGTCAGACATCTAAATAAAGTTAATTTAGAGTATTTATTATGCAGATGTTATTAGTGAACATAAAAATACATTTAAATTAATTGTGCAACAGCGCCGGGCTGCCCGGAGATGTGCCTGACTTTAAATCGGCTTTACTCAGGACAAATATCGACTGATGCTGATGTATAAAAAACAGTAAATATCGGCCCGATATATCAGCACACCGATATATTGGTCTACGGATGTTGCACAAACTGAACGTGATGGGTCTGCAGGCATCAGCGCAACATCAGAATTGATATTTTAAAATTTACTACCATGCCATTTCACAAATATGACCTGTTAGTTTTGGTCCCTCCAACCTGAAATCATAATTTTAATTATGATCAAATGTTTTAAAGCACATAAGTGATTCATTTTCTTGTTTTATTGAACAGAGATTGTAAGAGAAACACTGAATTTAGTGTCTTTAGAGCAACATTTTCCATTTTCGTCTTTAATTGCAGTCAGACACCAGGCTTTACCTCCCCTCAACACCAAAACTCCACAGAAATCAGAACACAATAGAACAAAACACAAGTTTCTATTCCTGCATATCTCTATTGTCTTTCTCTTTTCCTGCTTTTTTCTTCTACTTTTATTATTTTCCAGGTGATTTTCTCATTATATGTTCCTTTTGAAGCTATTCTGTTCTCTTTGTCAACACTTGATTCTGATCCCAAAAGATGTCAAAGTGAGACAAGCTGGTTTTATAAATTTAAACTTAAGTTTTTGTACATTTTACCGTAGTTATTCATTAATGGCACATAGACACATTTAAATAACCTCAATAAAAAAACACAACTCTAATGAAAGATTCTCTGTATGATCTTTTAAACACGTGTAGTACTGCACTTCCTAGGACGTGTCACTTGAGTACTTTATAAACTACTGTGACTCTTTTAGTACTTTCACTGTCCAAACATCCACATATTCCTTCCTAGAGCACGACATCCTGAACGAGTCGTGTTTCCTCGGTGGCATTAGTCACATTCCTAGTGACTTGTGTTCATGCACTTCCGATCGTAGCGGACAGCTGTCCACCCTCCAATTAGCTCTATCACTCACACACACGTCTGCTCCATCACTGGTTCTAATATTACCTACACGGGCTGCTGTGGCTCATCCCACCAGAGATATTAGAGACGGGGTCGTTTTGACCCTCTGCAGCTTCCGTAACTCGCCACATAAAGCTACGCTCGGGCAAACAGAATAGTGGGAGGAGAACTTTTGCTGTAGGGACACAAAGTGGGAGAAAATAGCTTCCTTGAGCATTTTTAAAAGTACATTCAGGTAGGATGTTTTAAAGAAAGGAAGGTTTCAGGGTAAATCTTTGTCTCTTTGGCTGGAGGTCTTGAGTCCTGCGATGCTTCCTCAGGTAATAACGTTATCCAAGCAGAGCTGTCGTCATGTTTAGTTTTAAAATTGTAAGTCAGATGAAGATATTTTGTTGCTAAAACTTAAAGCGTAAACATAATCTGACACCTCTGTGTGTGCCCGTTCTGTAACTCGTCCTCTCTGTGTCTATATTTGCGTCCGTCTCAGGAGAGACAGCGGCTCGAGACCATCCTGTCCCTTTGTTCTGAGCTCGGCCGGACCGAGAGGGACGGAGGTGGAGCGGCTCTGAGCTCTGCCTCGGCTGTCACAAACCTTCAGAAGATCAACCAGGAGCTGGAGAAGCTCCAGCTGAACGATGACGACGACGACACGCCGTCCGTGTTTTCAGACTGCTCGGCTGTTAACGGGACTTCAGGGAAAGGTCACATGACCTGCCCCGGATTGGAGAATGGTTGCTTTGATGATGATGAGCTACAGGTACGACGAAGACAAAGCAGTGGACCTCGAGATTACAGGACCGAATCTCCTGCTGTCAGTCTGAGAAGCTTTGCTCCCTCCCCGTCTCCACGGAGAACAAATGAGGTATTAAACGATTACTTTGATGCTTAGTGGGCTCATTCTATCAGAATATTGCCTGACACCAGTAAATTAAGATGATTTCTCTCATCTCTTTATAAACGTTGGTGCACATTATCATTCAAGATGAAAACAGGAAGTGTTTAGAGAGGCTACAGGGTTTGTTTGTCCTACTCCATGGAAAGTATTGATATCATTCACACACAGACAGGAGGTATTTACAGCTCATTTATTAGATTACAGCACTGATACCACTCATAATTGACAGCTGGTTCTCGGGTATGTGGGATTGTTCTAGTTTGCACCAGCATCATGTTTGTTTGGGAACAGAAATTCATCTTGATCAGAAGAAAAAAAGAGAAATCTTGCATGGTTGTTTAGTAACATTTGTGTTGGTAAAATACACACAATACAGAAATCTATCTGGAAAACAATGAAATGATTAAAACACATTAGATTATTATAATTACCCATCATGCATATTTTTCACCTAAATTGCCTCTTTAAGTTAAAATATACTCATTAACGTATGGGTAAGTCATCTGTGCCTCACTAACATTATTTTTGATAGCTTGGATGCAAATTTTCTTGAACGATTAAAATGCGATTAATCAAGATTAATTAATCACAAAGCTTCTAATTAATTAGATTAATTTTTTAATCGAGTCCCACCCATGGTAAATATGTTGATGTGTCATCAGGCTATAGAGGATGCAGGTTTGCGCTCAGTGCCTACAGAGGAGGGAGTGAGGCACGTGGAGGAGGAGAGGATTCAGGCGCTGAACAACATCGAGGAGCTGGAGCAAAAAATCAAAGAGCTGGACAACCAGATGGAGGAATCTGCCCAGGAGGTAAAAGACGGAGAATTTTGTTTATTGTCTTTATAGAGAAATGAGACGTCCTCTGAAGGTCTGGTTGGTTTTGGGGTTTTTTAAGGTGGAGGTAGAGCGAGCCTTGGTCGAGGCTGAACAGGACTCTGAAGTTGCTGCTCTCGAGCAAGAAAAAGAGGCTTTGGAGGCACTTCACAACAAAATACAACACCTGGAAACAAAGTCCCAGCAGGAGAAAGAAAAGGTATTTAGTAGGCCACTGTTTAAGTAAAACGGTATTATGAACATTTAAATAATTTGATACTGATAATGCTCATCCTCGGTTACCTGAAGATTGTGAAATAAATAAAGTATCTTGTCACACAAATCTCCAAAAACTCACATTCAACCATAAAACAGTTTTTCCAGTGACGTTTTTGTTATTGGAAATTACTAAAGGCATCCCAGAGACTTTCATATATTCAGGAGTCATGTGACTAAGCAGCAGGTGTTAATCCCTCTCATGCTCTCCCCGATCCAAATATATATCTGCTAATACTACCCAGGGTGCATCAGCCACACGGTGGTCCTATTTGACACACACTACAGGACATCCATAGGCGTATGCAAGCAAGAGTTTATAACATTATTGGTAACAGCAACAAAGTGGGTGTTCCTGGCCTGACTGTGTGGAGCGGATTATGATACCGACACAGAGAGGGAAAGGTAGAATGATCAGAAAACACCCAGACCTGCAGAAACAGAAGCTTGTGTCCCTGTTTACCCCCCCACTCATCCCATCAATCATTCCCATTTAAACAGAAACGACAGAAAACACCTTCCCAATCCCGTTAACCAGCTGTCCATCACTCTGCCAGGTTTCCCTCTGCCTCCTTTTCCCTCCAGGCTAGCCATACTGACCCGATCGCCATAGTAACTAACTGTCAACCCCCCGCTCCCCCACTAACTCAGCCATCCTCTCTCTGTCCTGTGTGTGTATATGTCCTTGTCTTTGTATTTATATGTGCACATGGACACATGTGTACATGGTGTGCGGGTACATGTGCACATGTGCGTGTACCAGGCGTGTGAGTTGCTGCAGGCAGAAAGGGGCAGAGTAGAGAGGTTGGCTCAGATTGTGTGTGAGCAGCGCTCCCAGCTGGACAGCTGCCCTGAAGCCACCAAGGAACCCCTGCAGGAGCAGCTAGCCAGGGTCAGTAACCCACACACTCACACACACACACACACAGTCATGCAAGAGAATATTTCATGTCCAGGGAGCTGCAACAGAGCTGCATAGTAAACATGGGCGGGTGTTAACAAGGGGGATTTATGTGGAAAAAGACACGTGATGTTTGCATACTTTTACATTTTCTCAGCTCTATTCCTCCTAACTTCCCCACGGCTATTCTGAAGCTTCACCTTATTCTCGCTGTCCTAACCCTGCTTGTTTCCATGTTTATGCTTCTATTTTTTAATAGGAAAATAAAATTGGGAGAACGGACAGTAACAGTTTGGTGCTTTTGTTTTTAAAATACACGTTGAGAAAATTTTTCACATATCTTTATTTGCTTGTAAGAAATGTAATATTTTGCACGTTACCTTCAGTGGTTGCTGTGGGCTGGTGGCTGCATGAGATGTCAGGGATGTGTGTCTCCTTTTTTTGTTATTTTGTTATTCATAAGTGGCATGATGAACAAGATTTTAAAATAAACACTCAGATCTATACATTCATCATTTTACAGGAATTGACAGAATTTATCAGTCATCAAAACAGACTGGAAAAGGCTGTAAACCCATTTATATTGGTGTCTTCCATCGTTAAAGCAACAATGCAGGAATTATGTATGATTTTTAGAAATCCGTAAAAGTGATAGTCTTACCCTGTACTGTGATTTAATGTTTTTTTGTTTGCTAAGCCCATCCCCCTATCCTGTAGAGCTCCATGCAATTAGCCAATGACGTTGAACATTTGCTTAGCTGTCAATCACAAAGCGTGCGCACATTTGCGGATGTAAAAAAAAAGCCAGCATGTGAGTGTGAATACACAGCATCACGTGAGAATAATAACTGTTTTAGCTCTGTTAGCTGGCCAGAGGTGCTCGTTCACGATCGAGAGGCGTTGCTTCCTGCCGTAATCACAGAAGTAGGGGGAGGGGCTTAAGGTGCAATACATTTTTCCGCCTGTAGATGGTTCCCTCTGAGAAAAACTCTTGATTTCTGCTTACGTATCTGACTAACAATCATAAACGTCCTCTGTTCTTTGAAAAGAACCCATGTGCAGTCCCTTTTTTACGATCATGTGATCAAGTAGAACTTGCTAATTTGAATCAGGAAACATGTGTTTTCAAAAATACAAATTTTTCATCGTTTGATGATTTGACCTGTAACTGACAGTGCAACAAATTCTGAATCCAAGTCCAAGACCAAATCCAGACCAGCGTTGGAACTGCGTTCGGCGACGTATCCTCGCGGTACGCCTGGGAACAGTTTAGCAGCTAGCCATGATAGCCTGAAAATCGCTGAGGGAGCAAAGTGTAGTTTCTCATGGGAAGAAAGCGAGAACAAGTAGGAGGGGTCAGTTGGCTGTGGTTATATTAGGTGGGTGGAGCCTGGGCACGGCGCAACCGGTCTGTCGCAGACAGATGTGATGTCATTGAAGCTTCCGTAGTTGGTCACACCAAGGTGATTCCCATAGAGACACACTGAATGAAGTTTTAAAAAGAACAGCGAATTCTGACCATGAGCCTCATTAAGTAACTAAAATAATTAGCTGAGTTATTTAGTTAATTCATATCAAACTGAAGTATTTTCTAATAGAATCTGAATCTAAATATCTTCATAATTACGCATAAATATAAAAAAAGACTTTCTTTCCACGTCCGTATACGTCGTACTTGTGCAATCAGTAGTGAGTTTCTTTAATAATTTATTTTTTCCCTTTTGAATATTTGTTTTTACGGTGTGATTTAGGACTGTGAAGTGCTTGAAGCGGAAACGAAGCGTTTTGAAGACCTGGAGTTTCAACATCTAGAGCGGGAGAGCAGACAGGACGAGGAAAAGGAGCTCGGAACGCAGCAGCTTCTCCGGGAGGTGGCAGACTACCAACGCAGCACCGTCACTCGCAAGGTCACAACTCTGTTTTTGTACTTTTACAGAGCAAAGTTGGGTATAAAAGTCATGCAGAACTAAGAAATTATTAATAATTCACCTAAAAATAAAATAATAAATAACTAAGCTTGTCCTTAACAATTCATATGAAGGCAACTGGACTTCTTTGGTTTCTTGAAGACGTTTCGCTTCTTATCCAAGGAGCTTTATCAATTCTGACTGGAATATGGGAGAGTCGATCTTATAAACTGTAGCTGTCTGTTGTTGCTTAACGAGCAGAAACCACCTATGAATACCCCTCCTCTCTACCCCTCGAGAAGTCGTTGATGTTGTTAGGTCCTATTGTGTTAGAATTGTTGTTTTGATTAGATGCAGGAGGGTGTGACCCATTGTAGGCGCTGGAAAGGTGAAACCTGAGGCCTCCTCCTCTGTTTCCCGTTTGACATAGATGGCCTCCTTTACTCCTCTCTCAAACCATCTATCTTCTCTGTCCAGCACCTACGATGCAACTCTAAACCTAGATCCAAAACAGTTTCAGTCTAGGTCGTACCCTCCTGCATCTAATCAAAACAACCATTCTAACACAATAAGACATAACGACATCAACAACTCCTTGGTAGTTTCTGCTCGTTAAGCAACAACAGACAGCTACAGTTTATAAGCTAGACCCTCCCTTGTTCCAGTCAGAATTGACAAAGCTCTTCGAATGAGAAGCGAAACGTCTTCAAGAGACCAAAGAAGTCCAGTTGCCTTCATTTGAACCCTTTGGATTACCATGACCTGGACAAACCTTCACCAGCATACTTGTCCCTAACAGCTTATTTATCTGATTTTGTAGCACAGGGGGAACTTTTGATCCGTGAAGGAATGTAATCTGTCTTTTGTTCACCTTCAGGAGCGGCTGCTCACTCTGAAGAAGCAGGTGGAGCAGATTACCCAGCAGGCCGAGCGGGAAAAAGATAGCTTCTTAAAGGAAAGGAGCAACCTTGAATCCATGCTGCAGAGAGTATGTGGATATTTATGTTTGTGATATCCATGTGTTTGAACAGAAAGGACGTTTCTGGTTTTATCGAGCCTTTGCATTTGTTTTCTCTGTTGGTTAGGAGAAAGAAAACCTCGCCTTGCTGGAGAAAAAATATGCCGACCTTACCGGCGGCCGGACTTTCTCCCACAGGGAGGTGGGTGTGATGGGCAACTTTCAGACAAAAGTTGAACAGTTCTTCTCTTTGAACTCAAAAGTGATTCCTTTTGATTGAATCCTTCGGGTTTCCTTCTCTGCCTGCTAGGACTCAGCCTCTTTGGCTGACGCGTGCCACTCCCTCCTTTATTCTGTCTTCCTCCGGAATGCTGAGGTACTTTTGCCTCATTTCCCTCATCGCTCAGATGCGCTTTTGAAATCACATTCTCCTCCTTCCTTTCTGCCTCTTGATTTGTTGTTGCAATCATTAAATGTCTGTTTATGTCATTAATCACGAGCACAGCTGACTTTAATCCTGATGTCATTTAAACGTGTGTGCTAACAGTACTGTGTTGGATTCTGCTGTATTCTAATAACTAATAATTAAAATGTGGCTGACTCACTTGATGCTTTGCCTCACCCTTTCTCCCTCATGACACCCTCCAGGGCTATGTCACTGTCAGTGAAATCAAAGAGCTTTACTCACAGCTGGGGCAGGACCCTAAACCTGCCCCTGCTCCCCCGTCTCTGGCCTCCCCCGAGTCCCCTGACGACGGCTCCCCCAAACCAGAGGATGATGAGGTGTGTGTATTGGTGTGAGGTTGTTTTTTTATTCTTGCGTAGATAAGATGATGGGAGTATTTCCTCTCCAATTTCCTCAGTATTTCTATCTTTCACACTTTTCTGACGTTTGCTTTTTTTTCCAAAGCTCTGTCGTTCTTCTTCACCTGCCGAATGTCGCTTCTTTTCCTCCTCCTCTTCTTCCTTTTCCTCCCATGCAAACTCCCGTCCCCTCCCCAAAACGCCTTCGGTGCACTGGCCAGAGAACATGGTAACATATCGAGATCCCTCCCCCCTCCCCGACTCCCCCCCGCCTCCTCTTCCTGTCAAAAACCATCATCAGCGACACAGGCAGGTAACGTGTGTGGTTATGTGTGTCAGTAATTGTTTCTACCCTTCTACTGCCACTAGATGGCACCAGAGTAGACAAAAACATCAATCATAGAATGAAAGACTAATAATTATCTATATTTTATTTGTTTTTTGTTTGTTTGAGTAGCATTTCCGTTTGCTGGAGGAGAAGAGGCGGTCCGAGAAAGACGACGGGTCACACCTGAGTGATACTTTACCCAGGAAGAAAGCCGTTCCCCTTCCGAGCGCCCAGTTTATGTGCGCAACTCTTGGCCGCAGCTTCCAAAACAAGGTGCATGACAGAATATACACAGATAAGCTCTAATCAATGGCAGCGTCATAATTCATAGTTCCTCGTGTTTGCACGCAGAGCCATCAGCCTTTGGTACAGAGCACAAGCTGCGGCAGCATCCTTCCCAGGATTTTCTCTTTATCCAACAAAGAGAGCGAAGCTCGACGTCTGCAAAAAGGTACAAGCATAAAATAAAGCCATGTACACACGTAGCCGAGTTTTTATAAAACCGAATAGTAAAAGAACTTGGTCCATACCACCTCTTTTTCAGCCTGTCGGTGGCAGTAGTTCCCAGAATTGTCTATGTCTTTGCCAAATAACGCTCCTTGGACGCGGAATAGCTAGGTGGTGGGCGTTAACGATCCTTAACGTCGTCCTTCACCTGTGGTCTTCCACATTGAGCATTAATTGACTTTGCAGAAATTATTGAGTGTGAACACAGGTCATCCATATGATGTCAGAGTATTTTTGACGTGGGCGGCGACGTTACGAATTATTTATATACGAAATATTTACGTCCACAGGAAAATGCTGATAACGGGGGATTTCTGTGTTACTTTGTTTTCAGAAGAATCGGTTTTGGTGGCGTTACTTTAGTGTTGATGATGGGCCAAACCACAGAAAAATATTAGGGGTGGGAATTTAACGCGTTAATTATGATTAATTAATTAGAAAAAATAACGCGTTAAAAAAAAATAACGCGTTTAACCCTTTAAGCCTGAGGTTCCCCAATTGGAGGATGTTGAAGTTTAGCAGCAAACTACATGCCCTAAATATCAATATATCAATATTATTATTATTTTAAAGACAATACCATTATCAAAATGTACTTAAAATAGTATTTTAGGTCTGTCCTATTTTTGCCAGTGATATACATATATATATATATATTTTATATTTTTTTCTCCTGTTTTGAATTGAAATACAATTTAAAAGCATTTTTTTTTTAAATTAAAACAGCTTGTGTTTACAATAATAATGTCAATGACTATTGTTTGCATTTGGGGCAAATTTTCTCAAACGATTAAAATGCGATTAATCAAGATTAATTAATCACAAAGCCTCTAATTAATTAGATAAATTTTTTTAATCGAGTCCCACCCCTAAAAAATATCTTTTCTATGGTCTGTGACTCTGACCTTTCTATGTGTACCCATCTACGTGTGTGCAGGGTCTATTAAGGACGTGCATTAAAACAAGGCACCACGTGGTTTTTCGTTTAGACTGAACGGCTGATTTTTCTTCCTGAGGCGTTTTATTTATTCAGACATTTGTGCAAAATAAACCTTCCTCCTTTTCCTCAAATGGTTCAATCAGAGCTGATTATTTTTGGCGATTTCACATTAACCATAAATGTTTATCGCTGCTCTTTGGGCTTTTCTTTTGGTCAGCGTTTCCTATACGTCCTCAAACATAGATAATTAAACAAAAACCAGATTTTTAGAGTGTTTGAACACTTTTAGGCTCCACGTTGGAGCTGTTAGTTGTGGGTGGTTACTTGACGTGATTTGGGGAAATTGCCTTGTTGCTCATTTGTTTATCTGTGGGTGGAGATAGTGGAGGAATGTGCACGGAAGGGTTTTTCTTTTTATAGAAATGTTTACGTTGAAGTCAGAGGTACAATTGCTTCATCTTTAGCTGCCCTATCGTTAGGAGAATGTGTTCATTTTAGAGTAAATCTATTTAATGTGTGTTTCGCCTTAATCAGAAGCCAAGATTTGACCTTTCAGCAGGTCACTGCAGATATTTAATGGTTATTTTAAAAGCAGTGCACGTGTCTGGTCCCAGAGTCCCTTTGGTCCCTTGATCTGGCTCATCTGATGGGTGTGTCATGCTTGGGTCTGATTGTATCAGTATTTTTTTATGTGTGTGCCTTTTCCTGTATAGAGGCAGGGTTAGAGTTTGGTCATTTTGGCATCATCCTCCTCCCTGGAAACATCCTGCTTTTCATTCTGGACACATTTAAACCCCTTTATGCTCATTCTAGGCCTTATTTATTTTATTTATGTGAAGGTGTATATATATTGTTTTTGTGGAAACGTGTAGAGGGACAGGTCACGGTGGCAGGGCTTTGTGAAAACCTGAGGCCCTCTGGGCCACCTGTCCCACAAGGAGCAGCAGAAACAGGTAGAACAAAGGTGGAAATGCACAGAAAGAGTAAATAACATCAGCTTTTGTTGTTCTGCGTGTTCAGGCCAGTCGGGCTCCAGAGCAGCCTCCCAGACCAACGTTTACCTGGATGCCTTTGGGTACCGTGACAGCCAGGCCTTCGACACCATGAGCGTGGACAGCAGCGACTCCATCGAAACCAGCATCTCCGCTTGCTCGCCGGACAACATCTCCAGGTGTGTGTGTGTGTGTCATATCGCGTCTGCTGAAGGAAAAAAAACGATAATAAAGGGGCGGAGTGTGTTTGTAATGTTAAAATCTGGACTCTGGGTCTGGATGGGAGTCGTCAGCAGAGAAAGACTAGAGAGTGAGTTAATGTAGAAAGCATGTGGAGAGGTTTCCCGCCTTTCATGTTCGCTTTGGAGAATGTGGAACTGAGTGTGTTATATAAGGGGGGGGACCCCTGATTGGTGCTCAGGGATCAGGTTACAGGAGAAATGAAGGTGTGTGTGTGCGTGTGTGTGTGTGTGTGTAGTAGGCCAGACGTTTGGACTAAAACCATGTGTGCTTGTTCTCCCTCTCCTTTTACAGTCCTGCATCTTTTTTCCCCTGGTTTTGTTTGTCCCGACGGTCCGAGCTAGTTTCAGTAGATCTGAAGGCGTTCTGCAGAAGGACCCTTGTTGCCTCTGCAGTAGGATCGTACCTGCGTAGAGCGGCCATGTTTCTGGACGTGTATCAGACAAAAAGATGGTCTTGCGATGGAAATGAGTTTTTATTCACGGATGCTTTTTGTTTTTGAAAATGCTGCGTTGGAGCCGGACAGATAAATGAATCTGTTACAGATCTGAGCCGGTCTGCTTCACGGTGACTATGAGCGCAGTTTCCTCTCATCGATTTAGGTAAGATAAACAGAGCGTTAGCCAACGCTAGTCAGGAGGATTTACTAATTAGGAATTATTTTAAATGCAAATATTTGAGTTTAATTTGTGTACATGCTTGGTACAAAGCCAACGCGCTGATTTCTCGCTTGTGTCTCGTCTTCAGACTGGAAACAAAACAGTTGTAAAGAAAACACCAAACAGCAGGAAAACACATTCATTCTGTTTCTCCATGCTTTTATTTGTGCCTCGTTTTTTCCTTTCCTCCCACTCAGCCGTCGTCCTCTCGTTTCTGTTACTGGTTTTCTCTCAGATTTGTGTAAACTTGAGCCTCTAATGTGGACCATTCCTCCTAACGGGGTGATGACATCACCAATACAGGGTATCCATTTCCTTCTGGCTCGGGATGAGAGAAAACTCTGTGTGCGTGTGTGTGTGTGTGTGTGTGAGTGAGAAAGCACCTCACACACTCAGATATACAGACAAACTCCTTCTCTTTGATGTCTGTGAGGAATGCCTGTCATGTGCAGACCATCTGCAGAGCCAGAGACTCTGAAATGAGAGTTTGTCAGGAAAAATGAGACGGTACAATCCTGTAATAGCTTTGACATCCTGACTTCCTCTGCCAGTGCATTTGGAACACACACACACACACACACACACACACACACGCACACACACGTACATTAGCATGCATAAACAGTGAATAATCAGGGTTAATCTCAGGAGAGAGGATGCTAAACAGAACTATTTGAAGCTACAACTCATGCATTAGTATTCCATAGCTAAAGACTGGATTATATTTGGTTTTTTTTGGTGTTTTATGAGTCTGTTTCCAAGCTTTTTGATCTTTTGTGTGTGTGCTGCAGCGCCAGTACATCAAATGTGGCCAGACTGGAGGAGATGGAGCGCCTGCTGAGGGAAGCGCAGGCCGAGAAGAACCGCCTCCTGGAACACAAGGTTCATAAGGACGCGGCTTACAGCTGTTTATGTTCTCTGTCGTTAAAGATCTAGCTGTGACTTACTTCCTGTCAGCGTGTGTCATTTTCCCCAGAAGTTTCGTGTTTGTATGTTTTTAGCTTGGGTTTCATTTTTGTGTCTTTTAGGAGCGAGAAATGGAAATACGAAAGCAGGCCCTGGAGGAGGAGAGGAGAAGACGAGAGGACCTGGAGAAACGGTTACAGGAGGAGACGAGCAGACGTCAGAAACTCATCGACCGTGAAGTAAAACTGCGGGAAAAGCAAAGATCACAGGTGAGATGGAAAAAAAACAGCCTACTTATTCATATTAAAGAGGGAATACACTCATTTCAATACTTCTGCTGTGGTCTCTAGTATAAATGCTCTGGCGCTCCTGCTTCAGGAAGTAGAAGTTAGCTACAGGAGCGGGGGGGGGGGCAGATATTCGAACATCTCGCCTCTGATTGGCTCATGGCAACGCGACTCTTCCACTGCTTCCATTCACTTTGCAACATTAATGTTTTATCTCCACTAACAAACCTGAAGGAGTTCTGCTGTGTGGTGGAGCTGCTAATGCTAACGATTAGCTTCTACTAGCCGAGACATGCTCTACTCTCTCCTGCATACTTAATCACATTGGTGGAAGAAGTACTTGATTTTTTACATAAGTAGAAGTGGAAGTATCCAATATTTTTTTTTACTTAAGTAAAAGTATTAAAGTATGCTATTTCAAATGTATTTGCGTTGGGTTTATAGAATTGTGCTGTCGGACCGGGGGTGTGGATCAGACTAAATTAAAATAAATTTACTTTTGAAACTTTCTAGAAAATGTAGTTGAGTAGAAATTACTGATAATTGTGTTAAAATTGTACTTACTTAGTAACAAAGTATTTAGTTACTTTCCACCACTGCTAAATCAACACAGCCTGTCCCGTTGTGATCCAAGATGGAGGACTCCATGAATGCTAATTTTCAGGATGACGTAGACCTTTGTGGCTTTTTCTGACCCGAACGTTTCCCCGTCTCTTTTCTATCAGCGGCTAATGCAGGAAATAGGGGTAGAAGACTATTTTCATGCTCAGCCTGGATGTGTAAGAATGACCGATTGTATTCCAAAAATAAAAACCGGTTTCTTGTTGAACCTCACTTGTAAATGTTTGATTTTATTCCGACAGCTAGCCTCCTCTCCCTGTTTCCGTCGTAAGCTTCTGTTTCTACTTGAAACATGCTTACGTTGGATGAATTTCAGGAAAAGTTCTAAACAGATGGCCGCCATTAAACAAACCCTCCTCTCGCTGACCTGTTCCCTGCGTTCCCTCCAGGCTCGGCCGCTAACTCGCTACCTGCCAGTAAGGAAGGACGACTTCGACCTGCGGGCTCACATCGAGTCAGCGGGCCACAGCACGGACACCTGCTTCCACTTATCCATCTCTGAAAAGACCTGCCGAGGCTACCTGGTCAAGATGGGAGGCAAGATCAAAACCTGGAAGAAACGCTGGTTTGTCTTCGACCGCAACCGGCGCACGCTCTCCTACTACTCAGGTGGGACAAATGTTTAGCTCGCGCGTGATTTAAAGCAAACAAAGAAAGATCTCATCTAAAACTGCTGCATCTTCTGCAGACAAACATGAAGCCAAGCTGAAAGGAGTCATTTACTTCCAAGCTATTGAAGAGGTTTATTATGATCACCTGAAGAGCGCTCATAAGGTCTGCATCGTGCATTTATTCAGACAGTTTTAGATCCTTTACTGTTAATCTTTGTTTTTCTTCCATCTTACCTTTGTCCTCTCGTTTTCCTCTAGAGTCCAAACCCCTCCCTGACCTTCAGCGTGAAGACTCATGACCGGGTGTACTACATGGTCGCCCCGTCGCCCGAGGCCATGAGGATCTGGATGGATGTGATCGTAACGGGAGCTGAAGGATACACCCAGTTCATGGTGTAGGGAGACGCCGCTCCGATGGACTGAAACGGATCTTAATTTTATTCTTTTATTAGGAAATTTGAAGCCGTTGCTCAGAAATAAACGCGTCTGATGCCATTTTGTGACTTTAAATTCCCCTTTTAGCATCTTATTTTACACTTTTACTCATGTTTGAGACACACTAAAGGAAAAAGAGGCGACTATTTGTTCAGAAGAACCATTTATGGTCAGTTTTAAATATGAATAAATCTAGAAGTGACAAAAATAAAGAGAATATCTTAGTTTTTAACTAATTCTCACAATAAACGACATTAAAAATGCAACTTTTAGGATTCTAATTCCATGTTTTATGTGTTTATTTTTATTTGGATGCTCTTCTATTGCATCATGAGATACTTAAGTGCCTGTTTTCTGTGCCTCACAGAGGTAGAAGCGTGACTTTATATTGTTACAATCGATCACTGCTGTCTTTTCTACATCGATCCAAAGTGCTGGATTTGTCACCAAAGACTGAAACCGTTCAAATTTAACAACTTTATTTAATCGACACGAGTTACATAGGAACAAAATGATATTTGTGCACGTTGTTTCAACGCTGTACGTAGTTTTCTATAATACGATGACAACTAAAATCCATCATCTATTTAAAAAGTTAGTATTTTTGATGGTGTATTAGTGTTTTTTACGTGCTTTGAGAGCTTAGTGCTCAATGCTGATGAATCGATGGTACATTTATTTACCAGTTATAAAGATGAACTGTTTATTATGCTGCTTTTATCCACTAGCTTTCAGTGCATGGCATTTATTACCACTAATTCAATGTTTTTTTGTTTAAATAACTATTCTACCAAGAGCATTAAAGCTGTAAATCAGCTGAGAAGTGCGTACATTATCTTGTCTTCTGTGTTGTTTCTTGATTTTTTGACCAAAGTTTGTGTCCTGGTTATATAATGTATATCTGAGTTAAGTATAAATGCAAATCATTTTGTTTTGACCATTTAATGGAATTGTTACAGTGGATGTTTCCCTGAGTTTCTTCTTTTTTCATTTAAAAATGTTTCTCTTTCTGTATTTATTTTATTATCAGTGCATGTATCTTAATTTTGTATTTTCATATAATTAATAAGTGGTATATCTTACTTTTTTAACGTGCAAGTCCTAAAATGTCATTTTGTGCAGAATGAAGACATTTTAACCTCTGAACAAACTGCAATGCCACTATTAAACCTGACACAAATAAACAGGTGCTTTTCTTAATTCATCATGAACATTTCTTCCTTTTTTTAATCATATTTTATACACTTTCAAGTGTCAGACTAAGAGTGTATAGGTTGTTGGAGGAACAAATCAAGCTTAGACTGTAAAGTGAATATATTCCACCTTATTTGGATTTCTTGCTGTTTAATAAAATCACAGCTATATTATGTAAATACAAAATTTTATTCAGTCAATATGCACATCTTGTCAATTATTAAGGTTTGTTACAAATATTTTAGTCACTCATGATTTATTTTATTTCCTGATGGCTTTTTTTCTTCAGTTTTTTATAAGAATATTTTTGTTTCATTGTGTTTTGTGTAGATTTACGTTTTAAAAATAAAACAAATATAATGTCTAATTAGCTTTTTTCAAATAACAGTTCACAAGATACATTTTTAAACGCTTATATTCAGATTCGGTGACATCTGGCGCCTCCACGTGGCAGTAACTGGTACTGTCAGGTGTATCACAAATTCTGAGAAAAGATTAAAAACAACTATAAATTACTAGAATAAATTTGCAACATTGTAGTTTTTAAATAAAGGTATTTTTTTGTTTTATTTGTCGAACATACGATTATACAGCATTTAACAAACAATATAGGCTGGTAATTTTGAGAAAAACGTTTGTTGTTGGAACAAAAATGATAAACTGAAGAGAAACGTTGTTTCAACCCCTTAAAACCTGAGAAATGTGTCTAAATGGGATTATTCAAAGCAATAAAGTCGCAAAAATAAAAATGTACTTCCTGTCAAATCACGTGACCGCATGCTTTGATTTGATTGGTTGGTGTGAGTACCCATGAGCCATTGCGTGGAGAAAGACGGCAAGCTTAATCGTAAATTTCGGAAAAAACATGTATTACACGCACTATTTTACATTTGTACGGTACACACATTAAAGTATATTACACGATTATGAGCGTGGCGCGACATTTTAAAAATGTAACACCGTAAGTTAAAATTGTTCGGGATTGTTGAGGCATATATAGCTGTGGAGCCGCCGTGCTTCACGGTTGGTCCGATGGCAGTGGGGCTTCAAACGATTGTTTCAGTCAGTAACAGTTTCTCCTCTCTCTCTCACTGTCGACCTTGACTAGCCTTTTGTTTTTTCTACGTTTCAAACGCAGCTGAGGTCAGTTTGTTATTGTTGATGTAATTTCCTGAGTGGGTGAAATAAGGTGACAGATGCACCACAGCAGCATCTTAAGTTATGTAACTACAGCATCAATGTGCACTTTCACTTTGTTTGGAGGGGTTTGATGATCTGATGAGCAACACTAGTTCACTTTTCTAATGTTACACTTCTAAATAGATTTTTTTATGGGAAACAAAAAGTTGTGTGGTGTTCTGAAATACACATAAATGAGGGTTTATTTACAATTTGACCTACACATACTTCTTTTTACCTATTTTTATCTATTCGGTGGGTTGAAATAGAAACAATTTGCTATGTTATATACCGTTTTGGCTACTTTTTCTCACATCCCTGTGTGTTTTTAGTTAAGAATGTCACTTTAGATTACCACAATGAGACTGATCTGTCAGCAGGTTGACAAACCAGTCAAAATCCTGATAGACCTGCCTGTTTCTGACGGTAAATTATGCATAATGACACGTGTACACTAAGCAGTTTCTGCCTGCAAACAGTATATGATCTTTGTGCTAACCCTTTTTCTTTAATCTGGAAGTATACAAAGGTTTAAAAACAGAAATCAGAATGAACATTCATTTATTCATTATTAATCTCCACCAAGGGCAGTGGCACTTCATGGTTGTCATGGGGCCCCAAGTAAAAGAAAAAAAAGTACTGTCCAACGCAGACAAGGAAATGTGCTACCTTTTCTCAGGGAGGTGGTGTTCAGGGTAGGAAGCTTATGGACGGTTTCTTGCTGAGCAGTAGGGAGGAAGGGGCAGGGCCCTGTCAGGGAGCGTGGCCCCTCATTTACATTAAGTGCGGAACGGATGCGGTCTGGAATACGTATGCTTCCACCAATAAGTCCGTTCAGAGCATTCTCACCGGCTGCGGTGTGTTGCAGATCAGGATGTAGAGCTCTGGAAGGTTTCTGCATGGAGTCTATTTTTTCCTGGACGCTGCATGCAGATTTTTATTAAAAAAGACTTTTGTGAGCCAGACAGGAAGTGAGACGTGATGCTGCGAGGTGCATCCGGTATGTTTCAAAATAAAACCTGTGTCGCATTTTCCCCCCAGCTTGTTTTATTATGGATATCAGTTCTCAGTGTATGATATTTCACATGAGTATATCTTTAAACGTGTTATGTCATATTTCTAACATGAACTCAGATGAACCCCTGAGATTTGGTGCTTTCGCAGGAGTAAATTTCCAGAGACATTTCTGCACAAAATCCGCAGTCGGTGTAAATGGCAGTCCGTCCTGAAGCCTTATGGAAACCAGACCGCGTCTGTATGGTACTTGGTACAAATGAGGCGTGAGACATCCAACAGTAGCTACGTTTACATGCGCCAAATTTCCCCAATCCGATTAAAATCTTGGTTGATCAGAATTCCCAAACCTCTGTTTACATGGACACTAACTGGAATGATCCGATCATGCCGCGATGCCCGCACCATAGCTTGCGCATGCGCAGACTTGTCTTTCCCGGAAGAGAAATTGTAAACAAACGCCATCTTGTCCGCACGTCTTTCCCCTTGCATTTTATTTGCTTATTCTCTAGCTTCGGTGAATTCCCGCTTCCTGCATCTTTAGATGCACTTTAGTTGCACTTGAGTGTATAACTCGGCATTTTTAACCGTTCGGCCATCGAGACGTTCAGCAATATTGAGCTCCCGTAGTATTTCCAGTAAAAAATAGCGTCGGCAACAAACCACTTCTGTTCACCGCCTGCCATGTTTTCGATCTGTCCTGAGCATGCACAGAGGCGAAAAGAGGGCACGCTGAAGTTGCACACATGCGCAGTGGGCATTATTTTACCCCAACGATCCGAATGGCTGTGTACATGGACGCCAATCGGATTGACGATCGGACAAAACCACCTCTCTCAATCGGAATGAAATTTCATTCGGATCAGGCCGAATCGGATCAGAATATTCCGATTGACATGTTTACATGACGCATTTTTGATCCGATAGGGCGTTCAATCCGATTACTTGTGTCCATGTAAACGTAGCTACTGTCTCACTTTCTCACTGTCGCTGCGGTTCTGACTTTAAAGGTATCAGTACTCTGGAGGCCCCCTTGTGGCCGCGGTGGGGCCCCAACTGCCTGCCCTGCCTGTCGGCATGCGGTGCCTCTGATGAGGACATTTGATCAGCTGGGATTTGCAGTTTTGATCACGTCATTTAGTCTGGATGTGTGTGCGCACGTGCATGCGGGTCTGGGTATGTGTAGCTTTAAGAACTGAGATTGTAATTCGAGCTCAGAGAGAACCACACACACACACACACACACACACACACACACACACACACACACACACACACACACGCACGCCTCATAACTCCACCCCCCTCGGCCCGTCCGACCCCCGCCCCCCTCATCACTTGTGTAAATCGAGCGTCGAGCTGCACGATCTGCACCTCTGCAGCAGCTCCGCTCGGTTCCTGTCGGTCGGGATTCTCGGTAAACACAGCGGCCGAACCCGCCTCAGGCTCCGGACTGCATCCTTCTGTCGGATCGCTGTTGGTGGTGTGGTTCAGAGCAGCCGCGGAGGAGAGAGAGCCGCTCGCTCGTCTTCATAATAATCATCATAATAACAACAATAATAAAGATGAATCGACATGATGGCTGTGGCTTTGACTCAACGCACTCGAGCAGCCCTGGAAACCATAATCAGCTGTGAGAGCGAGACGCAAATCATCTGAATGAAAGTCACAGGGTGAGTGTGTGTGAGTGTGTGTGTGCTGTATGTAATAATCTGTGTTTTCACATCAGCCCTGTTGTGTGGGTTGCACACAGACCCACTAGGCCAGCCTGATTCCTCCAGAACAGAACCATACGGGCAATGCGGCGTGAACTGTTCCTCCGAGCGTCTATTTGCACCCAAAATAAGCTCCAGCGACAGCTGGTGACATGGATGTCTAAAGGTTTGCACGTCCAACACAAACCAGGAGTTATTCTGTCGTTTCCTCGTTGTGAGACCCTGTGTTACGCAAGCGCACGTCGCCTTTTTCTCCTAACCAAATATGAAATGTCAAAAAAAGGTAGTGCTGGAAAACAAACTCGTTTAGTTATAAAACAGAATAATCTCATTTTGGGGCATTTTAACGCACTGATGTGCTTAAAATGGGTGTATTATGAATGTTTTTATTCAGTTTGCCACCCTTTTGAAGTTTTATCCACCAATCACAAAAGAATCCACCTGGCAGGAAGTGGTTATTTTAATTGAAGTGTTTCCTGCTTTCACTTTGATTTTAACCCCCTCAGGAAGCTGTAGTCACTGGATTGAACCTCCAGGACCAGGCTGTTTGTACCCCATGTTGACCTTTGTCACCATTTACCCTTGGCAACAAGATCCTATGTTGCACTTGTGGGCTTCAAACGTGCAAGCGTGTATGTAAAACAAGCCCTGCTCATCTCAGTGGCAATGCAAGTGTCCCTTTGACGTCTGAAGCAGCCTGTGCAGACAAAAAGAAGATCGCTTTTAAAAGAAAATCTGTTGCATCTGCAAATTAAAGTCCAGGCAATTTAATGTGATTACATACACCAGTGAAATGATGCAAAAACTCCACAAAGCAGGTCAGTGGCCCCTGTGGACTTTAGTCCCTGGCTTACGTTTACTGACCACCAGCCAGAGTTCACGCAGCTGCTAATTTTGGATCCATGATGAAAACTCACCCTTCACCCAGTTTTAGGTGTTTGAGACGGGTTTCTGGTGTGCTACAAGAATCCCTTGATTCAGAGCTGAGTTATATGTAATGATCCTGTTTTATTGTCTGTTTTCAGCTCACTGAACACACACACACACACACACACACACTCGCCAGTAAGGTTTTGCAGCCCGGCTTCTGAGTAGGTCGTTAAAATGTAACTTAACCTGATCTGTTTTATTCTTGTTCGTACGCTCATCACAAGTTTCCTGCTTAAAACTTAAATCCACACTTTATAAAGTCAATTATTATATTTTTATTTTAATTAGCATAAAAAACCTTCAAAAGCTCTCGGTTGTGCATCACAGCAATAAGAAGGTCATGTCTTAGTAGAAAGTTCTTAAAACTTCTCTGCTTTCTCAGACCCAGGGCATCGAGTCGTAACCATATTTGGAGTTAGCAGAGATGGAGCAGCTGCCTCTCAGTAGCATACTTGGAAACTCGGTCTGGGCTTCTAGGAAAAAAAGGAACTGATTTTGTTCCTGCAGTTTGATGCATGTTATTGCACGTCTTGGTAAAAGTTTCATGACCGGTGTGGAGAGCAGGATTAGCATGAGGACGTCACAAATGTTTTAGACACTAATTCTAATGTTCAGCTGAATCATTGATGTCCCTTTTCCGTCTCATAAACGCATCGTGATTAATTTTTAAACTGAAACAGTTATTTTATCACGATTATTTGTTTTAACCTCAAACTTGTTGCTGAAAAGTTGAACCAAACCATAAAAGAAGAAAATGAGTTGTACCCAATAATTAGCTACCTTATGCTAACACATGCTAGTAATGCTAACAGCTTACCACAGCTGAACCAACTCACTTTTACATTTATCTTAACCCACTAAAGCTAAAAAGCATCAAATAATCACATTACAGTGATCAGGCTCAGAGTGTGTCGCATCTAAAACGGTCCGGGCGGAAACAACCTTTCTCCACTTTTATTTATTTTGTAAATGATAAGAAAATGAAAACAAATACTGTGATAATGTAACAGATATTTTGGGACAACAGTTGTGGGGGTGGAAACTCTGGTTGTCTTTCACACTGTCTCTGCACACAACTGGACAGAGCTATGACCAATCAAAGCAAAGAACATGATGTATTAAGAGCGACGTCAACTCCACTATACACATTTGAAGAAGTAGAAGTACCATTATCTACTCATGTCTCAAAGAAAAGCTCAAGTCTAAATCATTCAAAGTTGATGCCAGAACCTTTTCAAACATTCCTGAGCCGCCGCCATCTTTGTAGTTTTGCTCTGTTGTGGCTCTGCAATAATGGTGCTAATCCCGCCCAACATCTCGCTACAAATATACAGCGCTGTGATTGGCCCGGCTTCCGAACTCGGAGCTGATAATGACGTCACACCTGAGTTAACAGCATTCTGGTTACCGAAGTCGGGATTCCAATATGGCGACGACCTCGAAAACAGTAGCCATTGTTTGTAGATTCCTCTTAATAACACCATATTACGTTGTACGTTCGACACTTGTAGTTTGTTCAGCTTAGAGATGCAAGCACATTTCAACCAAAACTTACTGTTGTTGATACGGAGAGCTGCCATTTTGGATATCGAGGTTGGGGTTCTGAAATTCTTCCGACTTTCCGACTGGGAGGTCTGACTTTGGGGGGTGTTTCAGTTGATTTTTCCTGCTCAGAAGTCAGGATTTCCGAGTTCCGAGGACAAATCGAACGCACCATTAGCCTTTGGTAGGCCTGCTGAGGCTACGATGGAGCTCGGCTAGACCGACCTGCAGAGCAGAATATTTTGCTGCCGCTATGGTTTGTCTAGATTTCTGGGCTAATGGGCTCTAGCCGTCAAATGTCCAAGAAAATAGAAAAAAGTTTAACATTCTGTAATTATTCCACGGCATCGGTTTAAAGAGCTAAAGTGACTTGATTAGAATTGAACTCTTGCCTCTGAGCATGTCCTGGTCTCTCTGTGGGGTGGAGGTGATCCTTCATGGTGACTCAGTGACACTCACAGCCTCTGACAGTGACTGAGGCCAGATTCAGGAGGAAGAGGATTCACCAGCAGCTCCATCTGTGGCTCGGAGAACATTTTGGTGACATGTTGCGTTCGGGCCATCTGTGACTACACCTGTGATAACACGTCCCCTTGTTGTTGTTGTGCTTTGCTGGCAGACCGGCGCGTTTATGCTTTTGGATTAAGCTGAAAGTGTCTTCCTGTTTCTGATTTCCTCTCTGTCCTCCCTCAGAGGGGTTGGGTGGCCATGGACCCATTCAGCCAGCTCATCCTCGCCATCTCGGTGACCAGCTTCTTCACCTTCCAGTGGCTCTTCCACAGAGTCAGCCCCTGGATGTCCGCGCACATCAGCGCAGGCTTCTCGGGCCTCAGCGACAAGCAGAAGGTGGAGTGGAACTCGAGGTAAACGCACATAATTCACATCCGCATGCACAGCGGAGCGCCTGAAGGAGGTCTGAGTTTGCTGGATCCAAAGATATGCGCTGTCTTCCATCCCACAGATTTCTTGTGACACCAGTGTCTGACTCATGTGTTGGACGTTTTTTTGCAGTGTTAGCACAGCTGGAAGCACAAAACCCAGTGGAGTCAGGGATGCAGGATGGGAAACATTAACTAATGAACTTCTGATATTTTTAGGTGTTGCAGGAGCATCACACATGTTGCAGCTTCTTATATGTTTATGTCTTGAGTCAAAGCTGTGACTTTAAGGCCACATGAGAGTTAACCAGCATGCACCGCTCCTCCCTTTTCCTTATCTCATTATTACTCATGAGAGCACTTGTGAAACTAAAATAGTCACATGGGTTAGGAGCAAATGAGAGCGGTGATGGATCCTAGCTTTGGGGAGATGCACGGACTTGGAGTCAGAGCTGCTGTCTGAGAACTGCTGGACTGTCTCTCTGAGTGAATGACTGACTGGGACTTTGTGCCACTCTAACTGACCCTTCAGCAGTATTTAATCTCTCTGCCTTAATTGGTCTGAATCTGTGTGCAACCGTGACAAGCAATTAGTGGATCCACTGTGAGGGCTAAAGCTACACACACAAAAAAATCAGCTCTCCAAAGCACAGAGCAGCTCCAAGGCTCGTTTAAAAATAAATACATCTGTTTTTTAAAAAGGTGTCTGACACATCTACGTGTGTAATATCTGTCATTTCAGGACTGTGTCGACATTCCACGCACTTTTGGTGGGAATATTTTGCCTCTGCATCCTGCTCTTTGACGATGCCGTGAATGCAGACCCAGTCTGGTGAGAGTTTTTCATGTTCCCGACATCCCAGTTAAATCCCAATCCTCAGAGCGAGTCATAAAGGTGCAGCAACAGACTTTACCCTTATTGTAGCGGTGTAGGCGGAGGCTTAAAGGTCAGCAAGGAACTTGGTGGTTAGCATTTTATTTTTGAACTCTTTTGAAACCAAGACCTTCAGTGGATTTGAGTGATATGTGTATTTAATGTGGAATCTGACCGTTTTAAACTTCTTTCCTAAAGAAAAATAAATGCATTTCTTTGTTTTTTCACTTTTTCTAACAGGGGAGATCCTACATGGGTGAAAACTAATGTTGCAATCACAACGGGCTACCTCATATCTGGTAAGACAAACACAAGCCGTGTTTCCACTGTAGGAGTTCCGGGAAACTTCTGGAAGGGGGAAAAGTGACTGAGAGATAAGACGGCACGGTCCTCTGAGCCGTTGTCGACCCTTTTAGGACTTTACTAAGACGTCAACATATCATCACTGCTTCGGCAATGGGTGATGTCACTGATCAGCGCCAAGAAGCGTCCAAGGACATTAATAACACAAAAAAGGTTTATTCTGTCGTAATTTAATCCATTCATGGGACGGGGAGCTCTGTGAGACCACAAAGCTCTGTAAATTATGGCGTCGTCGGGGGGATTTCTGCTGCATTTTTCAGTGTTGGAAGTTATTTTATTTTCCTTCCTCTCTTCTTCACCAGCAACTTTTCCGATTTTACGAATGCCGGTTGTTTGGTGACATCTGCTGATGTAATTTCCTTTGGAGTTACAACCAATCAGCATGCGTTAACCACAAGTCCTATACTGGGCCTTTATGATTACTTACCCTAGTTCTGGTACCCCACTGGTTCCTGGAATGACCCAGAAAATGGTCCTTTCAGACCGTCCCACTGAAATAGACACGTGCATGCCGCGAAGGTCTGGTTGGGTTTCAGCACCAGTTGTTGGTTTTGGATCCGCAGGGTCTGGTCCGTTGCTGGCTGCAGTCCAGTAGGACCCTTGGTCTGGCCTGGTGCTTTTATTCCCAGGGGAGGGACGTACGGGAAAAACACACTCAAATCTTACAGCTTTTACTTTGAATAGTAAACAAGGTGGAAAAAATACTATGAGTCGGTAACTTCAATTTTAGGTTGATTTATATAGAAAAAAGGTTAGAGGAAAACCAGATCTGGCCTGTCAGAATGCTATTCAAAGAGTAACCAGAACCCCTGCTGATAGCTGTGTATCAGTCTAGATTCATGAGCGTCATGAATCTTATCCTAAATGAATAAGATGTGAAACTCATGGGGGTTGCTGTATCCAGTCTGACTGTGTAAAGAACGAACACTCCGGCATGCTGTACAGGACAGATAAATGATGGGGACATGATCTAAGCCGTGTCCCAGATCAAATAAATCATCCAACACCCGGAAGTTCCGATAGTGGAAACAGGTCTTTACATTTTAACCAGCCTTTATCATTATAGCCACTTTAAAATAACAATAACATGTTTTATTTCTGTCCTGTTTTTCTGTTTTCCAGACCTGCTGCTTATATTTTACTATTGGAAGGCGATAGGCGACAAGTTTTTTGTAATTCACCATCTGGCAGCACTGTATGCTTACTACTATGTACTGGTGAGTGCCTTATTGTCCAATAGCAGAACGTGCAGGCAAGATGGGAAGGAGACAACCAAGGGTGAACAGCTGTGTCCTCTTTACCCAGGTGTTTTAGCTAACCTAGTCACCATACATTACGTGTCCATGGACTCATAGGGGCTGTAATCTGTGGAGGCAATGAACATATATGTCCTAGAAATCCTGTTAATGATTCACTTCACCTTATAGATTGCTCTTAGTTTAAATGCTTCAGAGTGCAGGAAGGTCAGCATTATTGATTTCTGTATGTCTGTTCTGTCTCGTCTGGATTCAAAGGAATTTTTAAGCCAGTCTGAAGTGTGCTTCTGTGAAAAGGTTAGGAGTTGTAGATGGCCAGCTTCTGTTTGGAGAAATAGCTTTTATGTCCTTTTGCAGGTGAGCTAAAAGCTAGCTTGAATGCAGCCAAGAACAAGGTGCATCTCCACCTTCTTAAAACAGCTCCAATCTTTGAAATATTACAAAGATTCACGTGAATGTGTTTTATAAACCTTTACGTCAGTTCTACCTGAGTATTTTGGAAACAATAAAATATTATTCCAATGTGACATTAATGGCAATGTAAAAGTTATAAAATAACACTTGCAGAAACCACAATGAGCTCTAAACGGGAGCTTTGTTGAGACAACAGTAGTACACTTTGGAGTGCACTTGGACTAGCCATTAGCTCATTGTTTAAATGCCATTTATCACAAAATGCTCTGTTGTGGATGGGGGTATCCTGGGCTGCGTGGCATTGAAGTCAGTCTTCTGGATCCTGCAGATCGTGAAGGCAGTTTTATTGATTAGAATAGCTTTGCAAAGAGGCATCTGTTTAGTGGCTTGGTGAAGATGTCAGATAGTTGTCAGAGGTCAAAGGTCACATCCATGTGATTGCAAGGTCAGCCAATGCTGCATTTAAAAAAATGAACACGAAAACGATGTTGGGGGTTAATGTCAGTGTTTATAATGAAAATTATTATTATAAAACACGGTTAACACACTAATTAGTGAATCACAAGCCTTTTCACCATCATACCTGGGTGTGTCTAGTATTAACGGGCAGTGCTGTTCACTCTTGGTTCAATCTGACACCCTCTGGGTCGATAGGATCTGTCGCATAATTAAAAAGAAATGAATGGTAATTTTTGCATGGAATGCTCTGTGATGTTACTGGCTGATGCCCACGCCCCCCCCCCCCCCCCCCCACCTTTACAGTCTGTGCTTTCTGTTTGTTTTACTGACCCCCCCTCTGATGTCAGCTGAACTTTTCTGAGGGCTGAGCTGGAGCCACCGTGTTGCATGCCGAGAGCTCTGAAGCATTCTGTGCTGGCAGGGTTCCTTTCCTGTCACTGTGCATGCCAATAAATGGTTTTTAACATTCACACTTACGCACCTGCTTATCTACGGTACCTTACACCTACCTCTCTGTTTTTTGTGCCAGAGTCTAGTTCTACTTATTGCACTTTCCGATATAGTCAACAATGGATCTATTCAGTTAGCTTTACTCAACAGATAAATCATACTTCTAAAATCATTCCTATTTATTTCCTTTTGGCTCTGTACTCATAAAAATACTAATGGTCTGCCGTTGAGTCTCTATAAATGTTTTGAATAATAAAAAAATGCCTCTAAGCTGATCAGCTGTGTCCAGATCTCAGGGTAGTTCAGTAATTTGTCAATTTACAGAATTTAAAACCATGAAATTATGAACAGGAAAGCACACAATCTTGTGTCTTCTTATTCCAAATAACAATTATTTATATAAAAGTATATTCAAAACTGTCTTTAAACAGACAGTGCAGCTCTTTGACGTGGGGTTCTGTAGAAATGAACAAGTAAAGTCACTTGTTGATGTTTTTTGGACACCCTCATTCAGGAGAACTAGAGATTAGTTTTGATCAGATTGATGAGCTAACAGCTAGTCTAAGGCCTGGAATATACTTGCTTTTTAACCTTTGTGTTGGTGCAGGCAGCAGGATGTGTCTTTGTTCACATACTTGCTGCTGCACTGCACGTAGTACTGGAGGATTCCACTAGGGGGCACTCAGATCGGATAGAGAGCCGGGTTTGTGGGGTACAACCAAAACAAACATGGCGTCAATAAAAGAGATCAGTAACTGGTTAATTTTGAGATCACAAATGAAGAAAAAAAGACAGCTGCGATATCGTAGATGGTATGAAAGACCTCTAAACAAGAGACGGAGTCACCATGGTGAGTGTGTCTCGCTTGTGTTGTCAACTCCACCTACTGGTTACTCGTATATTGCAGCGGTGGAACGCGTCACGTAAATTTTGAGGGAAGCGCACAAATGATGCTTGGTGGCAGCCATTTTAAACACGTGTATGCGTCATTAAACAACAAGTATATCCCAGGCCTAAATGGGGCCTAGAACAAAGTTGATACAGCTTATGTCTCATTGGGATTATGTCTATGGTGAGGTATTAGGGCCAAAATTAAGACTATTGCATACCAAGCAGTGCTATGTCCTTGTAGCAGAAGGCTGTATCCATTCTGTAGCTAGCTACTGATCTGATTAACGACACACACACTTGAGTTAGCATTGGAGATGCTAGTTGATGCCTTGGCTGGTCACCCACTAGATTACCTTCTTCCTCTGCTATCCGTTAGCACGGAGAGTCTGGTGTTAGCACTCAACTATTAGCATGCTTAGGCTAGTCACCTGCTGAATTAGACATGCGCTTTTTAAAAAAAGAAAATTTTATCAAGAAAAATGGCTGACATGCAACATCTGCTAGCGACGTGCATAAGATGCAGAATTTACTGTAATCCATAAATATGAAACACAAAACGTAAAGCTGACAACCTTTTTCCTGGCTTTCATGTGTAGCTTTGACAACCACTATGTCAAAGCCAACTGAAATAGCTGCTTCATTGGCTTTTCTACTATCTTCTTTCCTGGTGGATGCCTTTTTTTGTAGACAGGTTTACCAGCCTGTCATTACTCAGGTCAGTAGCTGGCCTTGGAGTGAATATAGCCTCCTGCTACAAGGTTGTATATGCAATAGTCTTAATTTTGGCCCCACTACTGCACCATACATGTCAGCACTATTGTATAGACCCTTATGCTACCAGAAGTGTCTGAGGATTGGCAACAGCTAGCTGTTGTTGCTATTCTCACAAACCACAAAAATGTTTTAAGGCTGGAGTTGTTTTAGAACTTTTTTGTCCTCACACAGACCAGCTATTTGCTCATCAATTCAGTCAGAACTAATCTTTATTTCTCCAAACTGAGCTGATTCAAAGAGCTATCTGTAACAGGTAAGATATTAATTGTTCATAATCTTCATACAGAAACCTCCTTCAAAGAAAAATTTTGAATCTTATTAATAGAAACAGATCAAGCAGCTGTGTTTAAAACACTGAGGTAATGAGAGAAAGTAGGCCATACTGTTACTGGACACTCATGACTGTTTCATCAGATTACATCTGAAATTTATGTGGAATTTATTTGTCAGCTACAAAAATAAAAGATTAAAAATCAACATTGTTTAAGTTCTACAATAGAAATAAAGCCCAATTGGCTAACGTCTGGTGTTCTTTTAGGCCATGTACACATGTATTTGGGTCTTTGTAAAACCAATATTCTCCACTGCCCATCTAGGAACAAACGTGGGTCCACACCACCTAAAGTCCAGTGCATTGGGAAGCACATTTATAGGCAAGCCAAGCCTGTAGGTGGCAGTAGTTCCTCAAATCATCTGTGTCTTCACAGAAAACATTCCTTGGACGTTGAATAACTAGGTGGTGGACAATAACCGTTCTTAACATCATTCTTCGCCTGTGGAGTTCCACACAGAGCAGTACTCGAGCTTGTAAAAACACGCGTAAGTAAACACGTCGCACATCTGATGTCAGAGCATTTTTGTCGTGGGCAGTGACGTGAAACCTAAAACCTCGGTTATTTACGTCTACAAGCAAATGCTGACAACGGATAATCTATACTTTGGTCGCAATTATTGAAAGAATTGCTTTTGGTGCCATTTATCTTCACTTTCGTGGGGATGACGGGACAAACCGCAGAAAAATATCTTCATTTTTGTGGGATACCCGGCTACGTGTGTACATAGTCTGAATTTCATTTAGTTCTTTTACCCAATCAGATTCGTCATTTGTTGTCATATTAGTTAATATGTTGAGTGTGTTTATGTTTGAGTGTTCATGGTCAAATAACGTAAACATAATAAATATGGATTATTAAACCAAAAAGCCTTGGTAAATTAGGTTAAATGAAGATATTCAGTCAGTAATTATTAGCATCCTATTCTGTCTTTTGTGTGTGTTTTAACTTTCAACGTTAAATCAGATGTTTTTATGCATGCTTTTCATTCTCAGTGGTGTTCCTTATTTGCTTCCAGTTTGTCGTGGCTCTTTTTTTCTTCTTCTAATATATATTTATATATATAGAGATGTCTGTTTGTCTGTTTGTCCTTCGCTGACTTTAACACAAGCAGCTCCTCTTTAAATCCTACATGCAAAAACTACCAAAGTCGGGTGGCGTGGCCCCTGTTCATGCAAAAACTACCAGGTAGAAGCACAGAGCAGGTCGATCTAGATGGGGACTTCCTTATTCCTGTCTTGTCTGCTGTAATTGCTGTTGTGTTGTACTGAGCAGATATGATGCCCAGTCACAGTATGGACTTACCAGTTCCTAGAGGTACTAGCATGCTCATGCTAGTTGGCTATGCAAACATTGTAGGACGTAGTAAGTATGTTTCAATGACCTGCTTCTGTTTCAGCGACGGCGGTGAGTATCCAAGGTGTTCTTTGTGGATGTTGTGGTGAAACATTGGTATTTTTAAATTCTTTTTAAATTTCGACATTAATTGAAGTCCTGAATTAGAAATAGCACCCAGGAACATGAATTATAACGTTGGATGAGATGCACTTTTTCAGTCACAACTAATACTTTTATTTTATTTAGTTAATTTTGCATTTTAACACCATTTTTTGTTTAATTTTATTGACTGTCAGAGGCTAAAAGTATCAGGAATTGATAAGCGACGATGTGTATTTTGGCTTTTTACTCTGCATGGCTTCTGGTTTGCTCCCTGAACTAGTGGCTGGCTGAATGTTTGTATTCTTGTACAATACATGTATTATGTGCTGTATTATTTGAAAAGTATTTGATGTAACTCAGATAAATTGAATTTTATACATGTCTCTGATGGTTCTTTTATGGATTAACAACTAAATCTTTGCACATTGTTTGGATGATTTTCTGGTTTTAATCCTAATATGCAAAAATTAATTTAACTGGGATGCTTAAATGTTACCAGTTGGAATAAGGTCAAATTTAAGTTGCTAATTGATTGTGATAGGAAATAATAAAACCCAGAACAAGGCAGTTCTCCTTATTAAAGTTCTATTAGATTAAACTTAATTAGATTTTCATTTATGTGACTTATTGTGCTTGACTTGTGAATTTCTAGTTGGCTGAAATTGAAAAGAAATTAGTCTGCAAAAAAGATATATATGCATAAATTTAACGACACAAGAAAATTGCAAAGAAAAATGTTTACAGGTTGGTTTTGAACAAACGGTCATGTTCCAGTTCTGCGGGATTCCCATTTATTATTTCTTACACATGCTCCATTTTTAGCATGTTGACAATAAATGAGGAAAATCAATTATGAGGTTACATTAATCTAATTTTAGCGAGTCCTGAGGGGAAGACTATTGTTAGATCCTTCCTACATGTGATTAGAGCAATGGGAATCAGAATGTGGATTTTCCGAGCAGGATTCTAACAGGAATTGAACAGTTGCATCAGCATCATGCCCATTGATGCAAACCACTTCCTGTTTTGTTTTTGTCCCTTTCATGTTTTCTTGTCTTCTTGTGCCTACCTTGTTTTTTTTCCAGGGCCAAGGAATGTTGCCTTATTTTGCTAACTTCCGTCTGCTTGCTGAGTTTTCTACACCATGTGTGAACCAGCGGTATGTACTCACACTCTGGGCTTCAGATCCCTCAAATAATATTCAGTCTCTTTAAATTTGGCTTTGAACGCTGTTAAAAGGTACATTTTTTGATGTTAATGTCAAATAAATTTAATCTCATCCACATCAATATCTAATAACGCAAATAATAATGAAGTTTAAAAATATATATTTTCATTTGGATTAGAATTGTAAGAAAATATCGATACTAGAGCGATAAATCGAAAATGTATCTTTATCAAAATTTCTGACTCCAACCGATATAATTTTTCCTATGTCAATAAATTCGGTAATAAAAAAATGAAAAGATGTGTGTAGGCTGGTTCATGTCCCTTTAAGAAACTGTACACCCTCGAGTCACATGACAACGTGATTCAACCTAATACACGTGACAGCCCCATCTAGTGGACAACTTGTGTTTATGCGCATACATGTAGTTATCGTCCATTTATCGTTATCGAGGTGAACTCCTCAATATACCGTGATATTGATTTTAGGCCATATCGCCCAGCCCTAATCGATAACACTGAACTATTGCGATATTTCATGTTCTGGTACAGAATCGATATTTAAAAGCGGACTAGGGCACCCGTGACACACCACAAAGGATAAGATAATCTGATAAGATCTTCTTTAGAGTCGTTAAGGTAATCCTGCGCAACTTTAAGATTTTTGGAAGGGGCGGGGCATGAATATTCTCCTTAACATAGCAACATTTTAGTAATCACCATAGACAGATGTCACCATGGGTCCATTTACTATGAAATATTTGTTATAAAATGGCTAAAAAATGTTGGTAACACTTTACAATAAGGGTCCCTTTATTAACGTTACTTAGTGCATTATTAAGCATTAATAAACAAAGGATCCCTTTATTTACGTGTGCAATATTGTTAACTATTAAGTGTCCTTATGGCTAGGTCAAAGGGCTGGGGGGAGGGTGTCTGCCTATTAATGCATTACTTAGTGTTAACCTTAATATTAAGCAGTTGTTAATTCTTTATTTAATATTTCGTTAGTGCTCAATAATGCACTAAGTAACATTAATAAATTGACTCTTATTGTAAAGTGTTACCAAATATTTTTTATTATGAAACACAATATTACTGTCAGCTGGTTGTGTTCTTGTCTTATCTATGAGCAGGTGAGTGACTTACCCAGCCTGTTTTATACATTTACAATGCTCTCATACACACCTGTTTTGTTTCAGTTGGTTCTTTGAGGTACTAGGATATCCCAAGTCATCCCGGCCCAATATGGCAAATGGCGTTGCCATGGCAGGAGTCTTTTTCATGGTCCGCATCGCTGTCATGCCGGTCTACTACAGTCGTATGTATGCAGTCTACGGCACTGAGGCCTTCTACCTGGTGCCCTGGGGTGGCCGCGTGGCCTGGATCTGCTCAAGCATCTGTTTAGACATCATGAACATCATGTGGATGCATAAGATTGCACGGGGTTGCTACAAGGTGCTGCAGTCTGCACGCCGGGACAAAGGCATGACCCCTCAAGAGAACGGGAAGACGGATTAAGGGGAACCAGGGTGTCTAGAGCAGGGAGGAAAACCGCCACAGCGCGGTAGAGGATTGGACCCTCACGAATCAGGTTGCTACTACGACAACAAACTTACACGTATGACTTAAACCTGCAGGATCGAATGTAACGAGGAAAAGCTCTTTCTTCCTTTTTTTTCCTGGGAAAGCAGGCGTGCTGATGGACCAGAAACCTGGTCGTCCTTAAGCCATGATTAAGACGATGAAGCAATACTTTGTGTGCATGACCAATTAATGTTCTTATTGACTATTTCCAACTAGACGGTCATCATGGAGCAAAACGGACTGTTAGCCCAACCCTAAATCGTCAAAAAGTTTACCGTTCTTCAGATAGTTCTACTGTTCAACAGAGGACTTTTTGTTTTTTGTATTAACTGCTAAAACGGCACAAAGTTCAGATGATATATTAATGTTTTTTTTAAGTGCAAAGATATGAGGGAATCTTACAGATACCAGAATTTTAACACTCATCCACTGACACTGAATGAAACCTAAGATTGAATGGTCACAAGTTTATTTCTTTTGTCTTGCTGGAATCGAGGCAAATGGGTTTTAAAGATTTATAGAGCACTTGTAGAAATGTAACCTAATGTCACTGACATCCACCAAATCCAGATGAAAAGATTATTTATTGAGGCCAGACTGATCTGTTAAACCAAATGGTTTGTATTAGCAGCCAGATGTTCTATAGGATGGGAGGTAAAAGGGTAATGAGTAAAATAGTGATAATGTTCTATTGTATTTAGATTGAGACACTTCGTGACTTTTGTGTTCTACGGTGTTTTAGATTATATTAAGAATCCTAAATTGACCCCACAACAACCAAAAGGTACGATAATATAATTATTTTTGTATCTACAAAAGGCTGAAATAAGAGCTTCATTTGGTAAATGTTTTTTTAAATTATAAATGGTGTATTTTATTTTTATTATAAGTAGTTTTTGCCTCATGGTGTGTATGATTTCGCCCTAAACTGTTCAACAACCTGTTTTTTTATTTTTTTGGTTCTTTTAACTGCATGTGTCGCACAAAAACAATAAAAAATGACATTTTTAAAAACCCTAATTCTGATGAGCTTCATCAGAAACGGGAACGGTTTAGAGAAAAGTGTTACCGGTTCACGTAAAGCTAATGAATAAATACTTGAATTTAGCTCTTGAGGATTGTTCGTTGTTTTAAATTATGCCTTTTGATTTTGTTGCCTTTGTAGAACGTCTGATTGAATATTGTTCTGGCACCTGAAAGAACGAAAAAGAAACCTGTTTTTTATTGACTTATTTATGTTTTTATCCAGTTAATGTGATTTGTTTTGCCTTTATGGTGGGAAACGGAGCGTTTCATAAAGGCTGGATTCATTTTTCAGTCGTGTGTATTCATGGTAAACACAACACTGCCCCTTCTTTTAATTTCCCCTTTTTTAACTGTGTGATGTTTGCTTTTCTCTACTCTCTTTGCATGATGTAGTCTCGATGTGTACAGGTTCGGTTTATTTTCCCATGATCCAACAGCGTCAAACGCTTCTTTTTTTAAAGGTTTTTTGTTTGTTGCTGGCAGAATCTGAAGAAAGGATCGCCTGTCAGCATTCCTACTAAAATTCTCCGGATGGTTTCTGGACAGCGGGCTTCTCCGGATGGAATCAGGCTCCTCTTCTTGCAATTTCTACAGCTGCATGTGGTATTGCATGGGGATTGCATTGTAAACAATATACAAGATATTTTATGTTATTTTGTAGATAATGTTTACTTTATTCTTGCACTGTGCCACATACAGTATTCCATAACTGATAAGTGTGATGGTGGCTAGATAAGGGGGGTATAATGTTCAGCACAGAGGAAAGGAATACTTGAAAATAAATCAGCACAGTTTCTAACAATCTGGGCCGTGCAAATAAACACTATTCTTATAAGAGTCTTGCATATTATGTGCTGTCTTTAAGTTATTAATTCCAACAGAGGAAGATGTAAAATATTAAAGGTGGCAATTATTATTTCTCACGTTACTTTTGTTCTTAATGCCGTTAGAAGAAAGTATCGGAGAAGGTGGAAGCTTTTGTGACATTCTGTGAATGTACTGGGGATAGAAATGTCATGTTTTTGTTTATTCTGGACAATAAATACCAAACTCCTGGGATCTGTCTCATTTGTTCAAAAAGAAAAAAAAGTCTGATACTTTTAATTCAATTCATGAGGCTGTTAATGTTTTGATGGTTTCCTCGCTCCATCTTTTTACTGATAATTTATCAGTGTTAGAAAAATCTTCATTTTATTTATTTAATAGTGTTTTTATGTCTTAAGCCACTAGAGGGCAGTGTTGACCAACAACAAATACAAACAGATTTCTGGTTTAAAATTGGAATTGTTTTATCTATCTGTCAATTCATCTATCCATCCATCCGTCCGTCCATCCGTCTGTCCATCCATCCATCCATCTACCCATCCGTCCGTCCATCCATCCATCCATCTACCCATCCGTCCGTCCGTCCATCCATCTGTACATCCATCCATCCATCCGTCTGTCCATCCATCCATCCATCTACCCATCTATCCATCCGTCCGTCCATCCGTCCGTCCATCCATCCGTTCGTCCGTCCGTCCGTCCATCCATCCATCCACCCACCTGTCCATCCATCCGTCCGTCCGTCCATCCATCCATCCATCCATTCATTCATCCACCCGTCCATCCATCTTTGCCAGGCGTTTGGTTTTGAGACCTGAAGAGATCATGGATCTGGTAGACACCCCAAAATGGTGTGAGATTATAACATTTTCTTGTAAATCTTAGATGAATTAATCCGAGACTCTGAACAGCAACGTGGCTTTCCACTTGAACTTTACCCTACTATGAGTAGGAAGTTCTTTCTTCTTACAGATCTGCATGAACGTGTAGAGTTTAAACTTTATCTAATGTTTGTTTTTGTAAATAAAACCATCACAACACAAAATACCCAATGTTGACGTAATTCGTAACAAATATTATGTTAGTGTACTTGTACTTGTTAAAGTGTCTTTTAAGATCTGTATATTTACTGGAGAAATATTCAGTCCTGCGTAAAAATGTGAAACACCTCTATTTTTAAAATTTTGTCTTCCAGTTTCTAGTAACTGTTAGTAGTAAGTGTTTGGTCACTTTAATGTTTTAGATTTTTAAAATTAAATGGAAGGAACAGTAAAAAATGAAGAAAGCTATTATTTTTAAAGCATGTAATGTGTGCTGCTAAACAAGTTCAGTGTTTCTGTAAAATGTAACACCGGACACACTGAAACACTCTGTGCTTCTGGGGAAATCCTCACCGGGTTCATCCACTTCATTTCTAGTGCAGAACCTCAAAACATATCCTTTAGCGAGAGTCTGGCTTGTATGATGTGGTGAGTTGAAACACTTAACAATCCATCAAGAAACTCAAAAATATGATGTCACAACTTGCCTGCAGACCCAAACAAACAGTCTTGTGGTGGTTTCAGAAAGTGTCACGAGTTCAGAGCTGAACACGACCAACAGTAGGTCTGTGTGTTGCTCCGTTCTTCAGAACAGAACCCCGTAAAGAACGTTCCAAGGGTTGAAAATCAGAGGTCGTCTCACTCTATAACCTT
The DNA here is from genome assembly GCA_006937985.1 of Aphyosemion australe. NCBI lineage: Eukaryota > Metazoa > Chordata > Actinopteri > Cyprinodontiformes > Nothobranchiidae > Aphyosemion > Aphyosemion australe. The sequence continues at coordinate 2,251,548 of SSNS01000002.1, forward strand.
CATTTAGTCCTGAGAACATTCAGTTAAGATACACATCATAAATACATCATAAATGTGTGGTTTGAGCTTTTCTAAGAGCTACAGAGTCTCCTCCTCTCCAGAGTCTTCTCTATATTTATCAATAGTACTTTTAAGCTTTCCTTTATTATTTTAGGAGGGATATTTGATGAAATATTGTACTTTTACATTAAACCTTCTTTAAATTAAAAATAAAAATAGACAGTAACATTTTGTTATTTTGGCATCTAAACAATATATCTTGAGAAAAGTATCAAATTTTCATCATGAATATTTTTGACATAAAACATTTGAAATAAACTGTTTTCTTTTTACTAACATTTAACAGGGACATATTATGACTTTCTTTAGTTATAACATTTCTATTGGTAAATGGCCTGTATTTGATATAGCGACTTCTAGGGATCTACAAGCCCCCAAGGCGCTTTACAACACCCATTCACACACAGGTGGTGATGAGCTACATCGTAGCCACAGCTGCCCTGGGGCGCACTAACAGAGACGAGGCTCCCCACCACTGGTGCCACCGTTCCCTCCGACCACCACCAGCAGCAGGCAATGTGGGTTAAGTGTCTTGCCCAAGGACACAATGACTGCAACAGACGGGGCTCAAACCTGCAACCCTCCGGTTACGGAGCAAGCACTTAACTCCCTCTGCCACTGTCCCCCATATTGTATTGTCCATACAAAACATTTTCTTGGCACAAAATCCCTCTCACATCAAAATTTCATCAGTTTTATTTTTGACATTTCAGTACCTTCCATAATGAGCCATTTCAGGGCTCTGTCACTTTAAGGAAACAAGCTGGACCTGGCCATGCCCACCCAACCCCAGGCTGCTATTAGCTGAGAATCTCAGATATCCAGAAGGGGCTAGGAGTAGAGGGGAACCAGGGTGTCTAGAGTCGCTGCTCCTCCAGCAGCAGCTCTCTCTTACATGTGAAAGGTGGTTCTATTCTAATGTCCCCATTTGTGATGTCACAAACGGGGATTTTTTTGAAACACCTCGTACATAATTCCTGAAACCAAACACTGACAAAACCTGATGGACATGTTTTGTTACATATTTAGAGTGTTTATAGAGGCAATAGACCCACGTGGCAGCACAAAATGATCCAAAAGGTGAGTTTTGCACAATATGTCCCCTTCAAACCTTTTTTGAAACAGTATTGAATATATTTAATTAGGGATTTCCGATATTATCGATCTACCATTAATATTGTCCGATATCCAATTAAAATGTAATATCAGAAAATATCGGTATCGATTTTTGGTCTTTTAATGACACAACTTTTCTATACCACACATATTATACATCAAACTCTTCGTTTACTTCTCCTCTCTCTCAAAATGTCAAAATACGACAGATCTGAGGGAAAGTTTTTGAGATATTTTAGTTTATTTGGCACAATTTGTGAAGTAGACATTTGCCCTGTGTAGTGAACATACGCTGTCCTCACACGTAGCTATGTGTAGCTAGACAGCTAGCAAACAACTAAAACAAAACAAGAATCTTCATCCATATCGATATGTATCGGAAATTAAGAGTTGACAATATTGGTCTATTGGTATATCGGGTGTCGGTAAATTAGCCAATATTGAGAATGCCTATTTTTGTTGAGATTCAGTTAACTGATCTTGTGTACGCAGGCATGCAAACACACACACACACACACACACACACACACACACACACACACACACACACACACACACACACACACACACACACACACACACACACACACACACACCGAGTTGCTCATTTTTATGAGCCACCTGATTGGATATAAAACAAAAATATGGCTAAAAGATTACGTCTTACTGTTTACAACGACCAATAAAGACATTATCTGTAATAAGCATTATAAAGATATCGATAAGTAATCAAATTACAAACACCTTGCACTTTGACTTTATTGTGAAAACACATGCAGCCAGAATACGTTGCTTTAGTTGTCCATGAAATCCAAGGTGAATGAAGTATGTTACTGTTAACGTCTCATTCTGTAGCTGACTGTATAAAGTAACCTTGGATTCTGTGGCTGTTTAGAGACTGACAGGATGTTTTCCATAGAAGGAAATCCAAAATGGCACCACAGAGAGAGACCAAAGTTCACGATCATTATCAGAATAGCTGTTTGACGCCAGCACATCTTGAACCTAAAGCCCTCAAGGGTGATTAAGTTCACGGACATTTCACCTAATGGTGCAGATTTTTTAAACATGTTGTTTTTGTTTGTAAGTTATTGTCCCGTTTTAATGCCTAAGGAGGAAGGATCTTAAGCTGATGTCTGAGAAAAAGAGGAAAATGTGCCCCCACAGGAGGCACAGTGATGAAGATAAACATCTGCTGTTGCCATCGTCGAGCAAACAACAAAACCATAAAAGGGATTTTGTTTTCACAGCAGGATATTCTCCTCACACACATGCAGAAGGTAACGTTTCACCTGAGATGGACCTGGAGTCCTGATCATCCTGTAATGGTTCAGTTCAGCTGGGATTTCATGTTGTTCTAAGAAGAAACTCAGTTATTAGGATTCAATAAGGTGATCCAAGGTCATAATGAAGATAAGGCTATGTAGTTTGTTTTAAAAAATAGCAAAAAAGTCTGTGTGTATGGTTTGATTCAAAACTGTTTCATTCTGAAATAATATAAAATAGTCATGACGGAAAATTAAAAATAGGCTTTAAGGCTGATGGAAGTAAATGTTCCTCAATGTTCAGGGTCTCAGCATTAAAACTGAAAATGATTCACATTAAACCAGAACTTAGTCAGACATCATTTCTTTTTTTTCTACTTCTTCTTTTCCTCTCTGATGTAATTGTGAATTTGCAGAATTGGACTGCATGATTTCCTTGACTTCTAGGAGGAGGGAGATAGATAAGGTTTTGTTGCCAAGCCTCCAAGGCTGGAGCTGTTAAAGGGAGAGATCAGTGCTGACTGAAGCAGTTCTTCTGACACCGCTGCACAGAATCCAGCATGAACCTTGACTTCACCAAAAACGCACAGGAGAGGCCGGAGCCCTTTAAGGCCGATGTTAAAGGTCAGTTGGTTTTATTTATTTATATTTATTTTAGAAATCCTTATATTCAGCTTTATTGCTGAGACATTTCTGATTTATTTGAAACAGGAAGCATTCCCAGCTGGCTGCAGGGAACTCTCCTGCGTAACGGACCTGGGATCTTCTCTGTGGGGGAGACCCGCTATGAGCACTGGTTTGATGGGTTGTCATTGTTGACCAGCTTTACATTTAAAGATGGTCAGTGGAGAAGTTTTGAACTAATAACACTTAACCCCCGTCACACTCTGACTTTTGTAACACCTTTCATCTTGTGCACAAAAATGCGCACCAGAGACCAAAATCTTATTCAAATTATAAAACATTTCATAAGTCCCAAATTTTTTAAAATTAGTTTCTTCCTTAACTTTAATCCTCACAAACCCTAATAAGATATTTGTGTATTTCTGAGGTCTAACCCCTTTAATACCAGGTTAATCATTAAAACCTGGTCTGTAAGAAAATCAGAAAAACTGTAAAAATTTTATTATTTTTTTTGTGTGATATGTCCAGAGGACTTGTTGTGGGGGTGAATTATCAGAGCTTTGGAGTGTCACAAAAGTGCACAAAAATATTTTTAGTTTACTCTGTATTTTTTGTGTAGTGTAAGATTTTCTGGAAAAGTCACACCTTTCTCCCTGGTGCACAAAAACGTGCATAACGACCAAAGCATTATTAAAATTATATATTATTTAATAAATCCCATAAATTACATGAATTTCATCTTTAGCTTCAGTGCTCACAAAACATAATAAAATGTGTGTTTCTGACATTTAACCTCTTTCATCCCAGGTTTATTGTTAAAACCTTAATATCCATCTGAATATCTGTGATGAATCATTGTTTTTGTTTCTTTTCTGTCCAGGCGAGGTGACACACAGGAGCAGATTCCTCAGGAGTGACACCTACAACTCTAACATGGCTGCAAACAGAATAGTTGTGTCTGAAATGGGAACAATGGCCTATCCAGACCCAAGCAAGAACTTTATTTTCAAGTAAACATTTACCTGAAATGTGCACTTTTGGTGTAAAAATGCTCTCAAATCATAATTTCCTCTGCTTGATTGATTTTAATATTAATTTTTGTGTTTAACATCCTGCTTTACAAAAGCATTAAGGTTCATAAAATTGACCTATTTTGTATTGGATGTGATGTTTGCTGTCCTGTTTCCTTCTCTGTTCCACTTTGGGCTCAAATTTGCTTTCCTGTAATGTAAATATTGTCTAAACCCGTTTTATTTTCAGGGCGATTACCTTTCTGAACCACACTGTGCCAGACTTCACAGACAATGGTGCCAGCAACATCATTAAATATGGAAATGACTATTATGCCACTTCTGAAACCAACTACATTCGCAAGATTGACCCTGTTACTCTGGAAACTCAAGACAAGGTAAAACCTTGTGGGGGTTTGGGGTGATTTGCCACTTGAAGCTAAATGACGAGCTCTTGTTTTTCTAAACTCTGCCACATAGGTGGATTACATGAAGTTCGTGGCCGTGAACCTGGCCACGTCTCATCCACACTATGACGGAGAAGGCAACGCTTACAACTTTGGGACATCAATAGCTGAGAAAGGCCGAACGAAGTACACATTGTTCAAAGTCCCAGCTGTTTCAGAGAAAGGTGAGTTGTTTTTTAAAGTACAAATCCTTACTGTGCAGTATTTTATTCTTGTTTATGTCGATTACCTTTATGGGAACATGCAACATGGGACTCAACTCAACCAGGATCCAAAATGCACACACACTTAAAAACAATTGGGTCAAAATAACCCAATCTGGGCTGTTTTTTTTAACTCAACCGCTGGGTCATTATAGCACTGGCCCAGCAGGAGTTGGGTTGGTCTAACCCAAACACTGGGTCAAACAAATATGCCAAATTAATTAGAACACATAACAGTTAAATCTATAAAAAATAAACTGCAATAGACTACCCATATGTAGTAAACTGTTCCAACTTCAGTCTGATGAGAAGCTACATACTGGATTTGGACATGCAAATTAATGAACACTTGGACAATATTGGAAACTTTACAAGGCCCCACCTTAAAGTTTCTTAACAAAAAACATGAACAGTGCAAATAGTCATTGCAAAAAATAAAAACTGCTAATAGTCATATCAAAAAATGTAATTGTCATGATGAGGTGTGGTTTGGACCCAAATGCAGGTGAGTGAGGACTCTCCAGGAGGCAGCCGTGGGTGTTTTTAAAGAATTTATTTTAAAAACAACAATTTAGGACTTGAGCAGGGAAACTCTGAGAAAAAAACAGATGCACCAACAACAATCACAGGACAAGCAGGGTTTATACACCAGGGTAATCAGGGAAACAGGTGGGTAAAGAGGGGCAGGTGAAGTAAATTAACACTAACGAGACACAACATGGCAGGGACTGAGAAGCAGTTCCTGACACAGTCATTGCAAAAAATGAAAATGGCAAATAGTCATGTTATAAGCTTCTCGTGTTTGCTAACCAGCTAAGTAGCTGGTTTAGTTAGCAGTCCTGCTATAAGGATATTACTTGAATCACAAATGCAACAAGGACAATAGAAAAGTAATTTCAATCCTTTTATTATCGATTTGCCTCGCCACAAGGATGAGCAGTCAGGTTCTTGTGGTGCCTTGCGTGTGTGTAGAGTCGAGCCTTGGTGCCTGGCGAGTGTAGGTTTGTGGCGTAGAACGTGAGCGCCAACATGACCCGCAGAGGAACCAGCTCATGAGTTCCCCAAAATAACCCAAATCCCGAAAAATAAAACCCAATATGGGCTAAAGATTTCATAGCCCAGCAACTGAGTAGGCATAATAACCCAACTGTTTTTAGTGAGCAAGCTTTTTTTTTTTTTTTGTCTTTTTCTCAGATAAAGGAAAGCATGTTCCTGCCCTGAAGAATGTGGAGGTGGTCTGCTCGGTTCCTTGCCGCTCTCTCCTCCAGCCCAGCTACTACCACAGCTTCGGTATGACCGACAACTACATCATCTTCATCGAGCAGCCTTTCAAGCTGGACATCCTAAAGATGGCCACAGCCTACATGAGGGGGGTGAACTGGGCCAGCTGCATGAAATACGCCCCCGAGGAAAATGTAAAGAGTCGCAGCGGTTTTGTTGGCTGTATGAAGCAGAAGAGAAAACATTAACTTTCTATTTTTGTTTTCCTTTCTTATTAGACTTTGATCCACCTGATTGACAGAAAAACCGGCAAAGAGACGTCCACCAAGTACAGCACCGGATCAATGGTGGTCTATCATCACGTGAATGCTTTTGAGGATGAGGGCCACGTGGTGTTCGATGTCATCGCCTACAACGATACCGACCTCTATGAGATGTTCTACCTGAACAGGATGAAGGAAGATGCTGCTTCTCAAGGCGGGAACTACTCTAAACCAAGTTATAGAAGATTTGTACTTCCGCTTCACGCTGACAAGGTGGGATCGGACAATTGCGAGGATTTTTAAGATGAAATGATCGTTAAAATGACATTATAGCTTACGTTTGTTTTTGTGTTGGGGATTTGTAGAGCAGTGCAGTTGGGGAAAACCTGGTGAAACTCAAGTACACGACAGCCAGCGCTGTGAAGGAAAAGGAAGGGAAGCTGACATGCCAGGCAGAGGTGTTCTGTGGAGGTAAAACCAAACAAATTCAGCAGTTTTACTGGTTAGATGACCTACATCCACACATTTCCAACTGTTCTGCTACATCACCTGATTGCCCACACCCTTTTCTTTGCTAATCAGCTCATTTATTTTATTTTATTTCCCTGAACTATCGTACCCAACCCTGCTTCATGTGCCCATCTCTTTAACTTTGACCCTTTATTTAGTGCATATAGCTCGCTTCATTTTGACATATTGTTGTTTCCTAACAACACAAAAGCAAAAGCTGTGATTTATATCCAAATAGATTTGGAATTACCCAGAATTAATTATGACTTCAACGCCAAGAAGCACCAATTTGTCTACGGGAACATTGTGGAGAAATCTGCATCAACAAAACAGGTGACCCTTATCTCTGTTTTTCTTTTTAAATGTGATTATTGCATGATTGAACTTGTGGGAGCATATGTTTTTTTAATTTCCTTACAGCCTAATAGGTGTCAGGAGAGTCCCGCCTGCTGTCTTGACACAACAAAGGTTTAAAAGCGCACATAATCTTGGAAACAGATTGTTCCTGTCTTCATTGTTCCACCGAGAAATTACCCACGGATGGCTTTAAACCTTTTGAAGTTTGATTACCTGTTGATTAAAAAAATTTAGTTTTGGTCACAGAAGTGAGTGGACAGATGATACCTCTGGCAGTATAATACTACATATAATCGTTATAGTTTATAGGTTTATTACAGGGCATTCAAATTGGACCGAGATGTTTGTGCTTCATAGTATTTCAACACTTTCAAAGTTATCTGAGTCACAAGTCCATCTCCCGCAAAGGGAACTTGTTCACAGACAATGGGTGCGTATTGCTTAAGTTCCACTGCATGAATTGTGAAATTAATACACACATAGACACAATTTTATTAAAAGATTGCATGTTTTTTTTTTCCGGTTAGTCTGTGCCTTAGTTTCTATATACCGGTAGCTATGGTACGTAGCATACCTCCTCATACCGCGCAGGGAAAGCAGAATCAGCAGAGTGCAAATACAGTCCAATGTAGCTCAAGGGCTAATCACGTAGCTCCAATAAACAAAAGATAAATCCCTTTTAGTTGCCTTTCCTCCTCTTCCACAGTTAGCTTGAAGTTTACAAACTTACATTAATTTAATGCAGGTTGAGCTAGCATTTAAGCTAGTGCCATATTAGCCTACGGTAAATGCAGCGTACAACAATTATCTGAACTATTGTTTCTTTTATTTAAATTAAATCTAGGTTACAATTCTCTAAAATACAATGAATTACTTAGTATTTACCTTTCCAGAAGAAACTTTGCCAACACTTGGTCAGTTTTGAGCCCTCGTAGATCACGAAGCTCCCTCCATCTTTTAAAAGTGTCTCCAATGTAAATTTTACTCGACTGTCGTAAACGTCTCACGGCTAGTTTTAAACTTTTTAAAATTTCTTTGAGAAGTAGAAGGTGGTTGAAGAATCTGCAAATTTGGTACTTGTTATGGTTTTGCAAACTCCCGAACCCCGAAGTGCATGCTGGGGACTGGGTCGCATTCTCGTCGCTCCTCTTGTTTACGCTCTAGGCTCGTGTAAATTATTCTTTCTGCTGTAGAGACCAGGGAAGGGATTTAGATGAAAACTCAGAAAAATTCCCTATTTTATCTAACAGAATGGGGTTGGATAGTCAAATTTAATCATTTTAAAAGTTACCTTAAAAATTTTAACCCTTAGAGGTCCTTGTGCATTTTTTTGTGCAGGCAGTGTTTTTTTTTTACACTGCACATTTTTTTTTATAAAACCTGAAATTAAAGGGGTTAAATCTAAAACACACACACACACACACACACACTTTATTATGTTTTGTGAGCGCTGAAGCCAAGGATGGAATCTGTGTAAAAAAATCTGACTTATGAAACATTATATCATTTTAATTACACCTTTTTATCAAGGCCATTTTTTTGTGCTAAGGGTCCCCAATGTTGCTTTTTTAAGGGACCTCCAAGGGTTAAACTACATACCCCAGCTTTACGAACATTTGCAAAAATCTATAACTAAAAATGTGGAAGGTCAGTTACTTCAAACAATAAGAGTTTTTCACGAGCAGATTTTTTTTTTAGATTGCAAAGTTTGACACAGAAACCAAAACTATGCTTTACTGGGAAGAGACCAACTGCTGTCCATCAGAGGGAGTGTTTGTCCCCAGACCAAACGGAGAGTCAGAGGATGATGGTGAGTGTATAAGACGTGTCTGCACAATCTTTTGTTTAGGTTTGTGTGTATTTTATAATATCCACCTCCACTTTCTAGGAGTGGTCTTGAGCTCAGTCATCAACTCCAACCCAGGCCAGTCTAGTTTCCTCCTGGTTCTTGACGGCAGGACATTTAAGGAAGTAGCTCGAGCGTATGTGAACACTGAGCTCTACAAGGACGTCCATGGACTTTTTATCCCACATGGCAGCAATCAATAGTCTAGCCAACAGTCTACTACCACCGTGGGAAAAATACATAACAATAAAACTACAAACAGCAAATGTAAAACCTATGCACTCCAGCTGTGAAGCCTGATTTCTACTGTTACCATCTCAGCTTTGTCTATCCAAGTTTGTTTAAAATATGTCTCATTGAAGACATGCATGCATATTTACAAAAACCAAAGGTATTCGCTTCTTATTTTATTAAAGATTATGTTAAATTGCGTCAGTATTGTGTTGTGTCAGTTCCAGATCAGTCAGGCAGAGGAGAAAACGGCAGTCGTGGATTTAAAAGTGATTTTGACTATTTAGATCAGCCTGAAATGTCATCTGTTTCTAAATCACGTTGTGTCATCAGATGTTTGAGTCAGTGATGAAAAGCTGACACAGGAGAACACTTCAGTCAGATGAGTATTATTTAGTAAAAGGAACTTCTGTCATGTCCAAAGAGTGTTTAAAATGATTAGGTTGCATTTTTGCATGCTTTTCTTGCCATAAAACAGCTTAAAATTGCACTAATTATAAATATCTATAGATTGTGTTTTTTGCTAAATGTCTTCAAAGTGGCACATTTAATTAAACACATTTCATCAAGTTGTTGTGAATATGAAAATAATGCAGAAATATACACAAAACAAGGAAGGACTGAAATACTGCAATTTATGTGCTTTCTGTTAAAATAAATAATGTATGCATTTTTAAAAAAATTACTAAACAAAGTATTTCCATGCTTTGGTGCATGATATTCTTATAGCAATAAATAAGCATTAAGAAAAGTCAAGTATAGTTTAAAAAGTGGAATATTGCTGCTAATAGCATCACATTGTATGAGGCCAATTCATTTTGTAAACAACATTTTTGTATTGAGTGTAATATACTTTATTCATCAGTGAGTGAACGTAAATGTCTAATAAACACAAAAAATTGATTAATTACATTTTTAAATGACTTTATTTGATCAAACTTACAAAAAAGAAAAACATTTGTCATGTAGCTGAATGTAATGTCCACTAGAGGGCGCCAACGACCCCTGATTCAGGATCTGTTTTTCCAAAAGTGAAATTTTAATTGCACATCAAAACAAAAGTGATAGAAAACCAATCTGTTGTCATTAAACAGAAAATACATGACTCACGTGTGAAGTGCTGGAGTTACTATATAAAATACAACCTTCAATGCAACAGTGCAGTTCAAAGAAATACACTACACCTGAGTTACAGTACAAAATATTATTATCTAAATATGCTGGCAAAACTCCTCTAACCTTCCTGCTAGGTTAAAAAAACAAGTGAGAAAAAAACTACAACAAAATAATCTGCTATGAATTCACTGGATCAAAAAAATAAACAACAAATTCACAAATATATCATTTATCAAGTGGATTTAACGACATTTTAGAGTATATTCAGTGATTTTAGTGCAGCAAAACAAGGCAGGTTTCAGTATTTGTCTTTTTCCAGAAAAGGTTCATGAGCTTCCATTTCTAACATCAAACACACCACACACAATATATTACACACACAGGTAAACTCGAGTGCTGTCAGTAGTGCAATTTTTCTAATATCCAGCTTTGAAAAGGTGTTTTTTTCTTATGTTCCATGATGACCCACATTTTAAACGAGTGCACACACACGTTTGGGTGTGACACGTGGAACTGGCTGACTAGAGAGACCAGAAATGAGTCGAATCCAGGTGGAAAAACAAGATTCCTTCATTTCACTGATAAAATCCAACATAATTTAAGTTAGTCTAAGTAAATCCACAACATGTTTACAGTGTAAGAAAATAACGTGTAACTTGTGTACAGATTTAGTAGAAAAGTTCACAGCTTCTGACTCTCAAAAAGGGAAAATTTGACTTCAGATTGCCTAAGATGATATCTAGAAGCTAATAAATAAATGAATAAGTAGCTGTACGGCAGCTGTGGCTGAGATTTCCTGTAGTAGAAACAAAAAAAAGGACATTTTTAGAGCGATTGGGCATGATCGCTGAAAAACAACAGAGTTTAAGGACACTGGAACCAGGTTACAAGAGGGATGGCACTGTGGTTGCCATGGTATTTTTGTGGGATGGAGGCAGTGGAGGACTTTCCTGCTTTTTGTCCGTGGATGCAAACAGGTGCACCAAAGTGTTCAGAGATCATTATATCCACATGATGCTCGCTGGTATTCAGCTGCTTTCAGCTTGAGCCTCCTCTTCTTTTGCTGGAGAGTCCGGGCTTTTCTCAGAATCTCCATCACCTAAGAGACAGGGACCAGTTTCGTGATAGTAATCAGGTTAATTAATCAGAATAATAAAACATTCTGTCTGTTTTTTACAGAGTTAGTTTGTCGGACCTTGGTCGTGCAGAGCGGGAACCGTCTCGTTTTGGGCTCTAACCCACAAACAGACAAAGCCTAGGCTTGATTTGATCTGTTTTATTAATAAATCCTGAGAGTTAACAGGCCAGAAGTAGCAGCAAACGTCCCATTTATCACAAATATAAATGAATCCTGCATTTAAAACCATGACATGATTCAGAATCATGTTTTTTCTGCTTTACAAAGATGTTCAACATCAGTTCACAAAAATGGAAGCTCAACAATAAACTGTATCTATGACTGACTCATGAGTATGGAAGCCCATTAAAGCCACATAAAAGATAGAAAATGTCCAATGGTCTGTCATAAGCACGAGTTTAAAAGTCATTATTATGAGACACAAAGTCAGAATTATGAGTTTGAATCTCATAATAATGATATTGTTTCTCAAAAAATGACTTAATTTCATAATAATGACTTTTTATCTCATAAAAATTTCTTTTAAAGGTGGAATCTGGAACATTTTAATTAAAAGCTATATTTTGTTAAAATAATACCCCCATGGGGTGTTTAGAGGTGTGCAGAATGAATGTACAGTTTTTCCTTTAAAAGCTATATTTAAAAAAAAATAATCGAAATTTTAGTTTGACGGGCATGATGCTGGGTTTATGTTTACATCCACCAGCCACTAGAGGGCACCGCTGCGGTAAAAAGTCTGCTCGGCAAGGCGAGGCTGGGACTGTAAAATGGCGGACTCAAGCAGCTGATCCTGATCCTGGAAAATGTGTTCTGTTGTTGCAATACCACCTCTAAGCACTAGATGTCGCCATAGTGTCCGTGTTCCACATTCAACCTTTAATCTCACAATTAGGAGTTTTTATCTCATAATAATGAATTTGTATCTAAAAAAAGGACTTTGTATAATAAAATTAACTTTCTATCTCATAATGACTGTATCTAAGAAATGACATTGTATCTTATAATGACTTCTCATCTTATAAATATGACTTTGTATCTAAAAAATGACTCTCATAAAAAATACATTTAAAGCCATACTATGTATCTTTTTCATATTTTTAAATCATGTTCTTGAGCCAGTTTGTGCTAAAATGAGCCTTTACAGGGTTAATGAAATGTCACTCAGGCCCCCACCGCCCTCTGTGGCCAGAATACCACACTTGCAACTTCAGAGTGGCGGTCCGGTCCCTGTTGGACTTAGTAAAGTGGAGCTGACATGCCTGGTGCTGCAGTCTGCTTCCAGCATGTTTCCTGCATGTTTTAGATCATGAACACAGCTGATGTGTTTGATTTAGTGATGAACCGCTCCTGTAGACACTAATGAAGGCTGAGGAGACATTCCAGCAGTTAGATTAAAGTGTTAAAAAGACCAACGCACAGCCAGGAGATAAGTTTCACTTTTGCTTTCACTAACTGGACACTAGGGGGTGCTAAAAGCAAGCCAAAACTGCAAAGTATCCCTTTAATATCACAATTATGACATATTGTGAGCCATTTTGTTTCTTTTATGTGGAAAAACGGGCTTCCATACATTCTTCTTTTAAATCTGTGTATTTTGCAACTTAAATCCTTAGTATATGCAAAGGACATTCATTTTTTAAAGGTTTTGAAAAATGTTTCTATGCACAGTAACCATTAAATTAAAGAAACATGATACAACACTCACCAGCAAAGAGGAAATAAAATATTCTTGTGTTATTCAGCGTCTCACAGCACCTGCTTTCTTCAAAAATGTTAATTTTATTGTCAACGCGATCCTGTCAGATCAGCGCGCTCCACTCCCACATAGCGCATACCTGAAATACGCCACGCCATCTCCCCAACAGATGACGGCTCGTGAAGAAGGCTTCAAGGAAGAAGCCGAAACTGTGAGGTGAAAGGAAAGATCTCTTTCCACCTTAAACCCTTGCCTGTTCCATCCTTGATCATTTAATTTGTGCAAGTAAAATATACAAATTCCATCTTTTTTACTGTACATAAAACATTTACAACAAAGTTGTTGAAATCCAACTGTGACGTCTCTCACCAGATTTGTTGATACTGAGCTGTGCCAGACTTTGGGAAAGGTCAGAAGCTCCCTGCAATCCCGAGCTCGCCGGGAGCTCATGGATGGCGTTCCTGCGGCCGGATCGTCGAGACGCAATGAAGTCCTCGTAGGTCGCCTCCACATCCGTCATCTCTGCCACACCTCACCATAGCATTTGCCTTTTGCACACAGCGCTGCAAGCCCAGGTGCACGCAAACACAGACATGCACAAAATTTAATTTAGAGAATTTATGCAGCTTTTTACACAACAACCATAAAAGAAAGTGACACTGCACAAGAGCTCCATGCACTTATATCATACATCCCTCCCTTCTCTTATTTTGCAAGCTAATCCCTGATTAATCTATTTGAATCTCAGTCTGGGGTAACTCAGGAGACACAAAGGAGATCCATTCTGTTGAAGGAACACAAAGAGTGAGAAATCATGGCGGAGGGTGCTCTTGAGCCAGTGCAGACAGCAAACAACAACATTGCACCCTCAAAGGGGGTAATTATGGCACAAAGGAGGAGAGCACTGTCATCTGGAGCAGATAGGGAGCTGCACTGCTCTGAGATTTAGGTTAAACCCCTCGCTTGACATTCTAGCTCTCCGTATCAGTCTGGCATGATGAGGTTGCCCTTCAGCAACGAGCAGGCTCAGGCTTTGTTGTCCCATTTTCACTAATTAAAATCTGTCAATCTGAGATTTCCTTCGTCTGCGCCAGTCTGGAACACCTGCACCATCTGGAATGGTGAGAAGGAAAGTCAAGCACGTACATTTAAAGTAATAAATAAAAGAAAAGGCCTTGTGTGGCTATTTCCATAACCGCACACGTCGAGATTGACCAAAGACATTTTTGGACGTCTTATCTGTCGTCACTTGAGCGCACTCCCACTCAGCTGTCATTCTTGAAATGGTGTCAGGATGGGAAAGAGCTAACAGATGCTGTCCATGTCCGGCTGACGGATTTAACAACGAGAGCTGCAATACAGAGAATTATAGCACTCAAACGTGCCCAGATCTTTTCTACGGAACATAAAACGTTAAATATATTATCAAAGATGGATTTCCTACAATCACACCAAGAATTATTATTCATTTATAATTAAGCAGCTGTCTATTACAGTAGCATGGTTGTACTCCCACCTGGGATCAAGAGCCTCAGCTGGCTGGGAAAACAACGCTCTTTAGCCTGTGGGCTAACCAAGCTCCAGGAGTTTATTTTAAGATATGATTCACTTTCCTTTGACTAAAGTAGGAGGTGACAGTGTAATGTCACAGAATAAATGTATATTATTAGAGACGCAACCAAAAAAATCACCTGCTGATCAAAAATGGTCAGCATGATCATCTGAAGTTGAAATGATTTAGAGGGGTTCATGAATGCATCATTGCCAAAAAGCAATAAAAATCCTGATTTCTTTCCTTGTCCATGAACTCACCATCACTAAGCACCATTCTAGGTAGCAATAACAGATTTCTAGATTAAGATTTTCATTTCTATGGGTTTAAAAGCAAGGATTAAATCATAAATAACAGATGTTATTCATTTTAAACCGAAAATAAAGTAATCTATTATTTTTTTTAGATTTTTATAGCCTGTATGTCAAAAACATTGGTATTTTAGCTCTTGTCCTGCACTGAAAGCCTTAACAAGTTGATTTATTTATCACTAAAATTACCCTTATATGGTTTTATTACACAGTTTCTGTATAATCGTAAACTTAAACACGTGAGCAGGAGAGTCGGCTCTCAAACTGATTTCACATGTAATTCAATGGCTGAACGCCTCTAGCTGATGTCGAAGACCCCAACAGAGTCAGCTAACAGCCTGCATGACGTTCTGCGTGAATTACGACGTCAAATCTCTCTACAGCTCGTTGTTACGTTTAGAAAAGTACCTGTTCGGGCTGAAGGGCTTCAGAAAACTCCCAACAGTCAGTCACTTCAGCTTGATTCTGGCCACTTCGGCATTCTCCGGCTGTTTACGGCGTCAAGCAGGAACAGGAATGATTCTACTTCCGGAAACACATTTCAAAATAAAGGTCCATCCCTTGCGATCAAGCGAAAGCTGTGCGGAAACAGTTTTCATTTATGTTTAACTGTTAGTTATTTTAGTTATATTTTACTGAATAAACTATTGTGTCAATAATGTGAGAGGGGCTTCATGAACATGTTTAGTATTGACCATAAAACTATTATAACTTAAGAAAATTAAATGTCCCCTTTAAAGGTTTGAAATCAGGTCTGCAGAAGAAATCCTAAAGAGAAACTAAACAAACAAAAACATTACAAGTCTACCTTTATTTAAAATATAATAAAATATGACATGTCCATTTTAATGATGTGTGTTTTCCTGTGGATGCATGTATGTATGTATAAGATAAATAGACAGAGTGGACAGTCAGAATGAGAACAGTAATCTTATTGTGATGAAAACAAGTCCAGCCTTTCAAAGGCGCGTTTACCCAGAGCAGCTGTTTGTGAATCACTCCATTCAGATGACAGATGTTACCAATCTGGGAAACTTGTGAACTGCTGAGTGTTTGCTTTGGGCAAGTGTTTGACCTAACAAACATCAGCCAGTGACCACAGCATACAAGTTATATTGTTTGACATTTGGAGAGAGAATCTGATTCAATTACACACAGATTTAATAAATGTTTCCATTTATTCTTTAAGGGAAGATTATGCTCATATTTTTTGTGCATGAGCATTTAATTCACTTGTGTGGGTGTGTAGATCAGTAAAACTTGCACATATTACATATGTTACGTAAAACCATCGACTGTATAAATGAGCGTAAAACATATATGAAAAGATTAATAAACGGATGTGTCAGAAAAGCCAGCTGCCAGCAGCTGTAGCCAAAGATAAATTAGGTCAAGATGGTACACAACACAAGGGAGGGTACTTTTTTTTTAAAAGAAGGAATTATAGAAATAAAAACTGTTAAGCATTTACATTTGTCTTTCAATGTAGTACAATGCTTTAAAAAATCTTAAATTCTGACTCTGTTTATGCTTATTTTCATCATAAATCAATAAAAACACATTTCTGCTAGCTTGAGTCAGTACAGTGAAACGAACGATACCGGAAGTGTACAGGGGTGAACTATCTCGTCCCCACTGAGGCACCTTTGGCCGCTTTGGAACAGCAGCAGCATCAGACAAGGGAATAACCCAATGATGGAAGAATTTGAAGGTAATTTAAACCGATGTTTTGTTGCATATTTTTAAGATATTTACTGGTAACGTTACGCCGATAGCTTCTCCTTTCGGACTCTACTTGATTAAAACGTTACAAGTTTATTTGTTGTGTTTTGCTTCCCAGTTTTTTGGATAGCGACCTCTTGTTTGGGATTTAGCCTAAGTTATGCTAGGTAACGTAAGGGCCGGGCTGAAGCTAGCTGCTACCTGTCTGGCTAGCTGGGAGCTGTTGTAGTTAGCCTGCGTTAGCATCAGTGCTAACTAATAAACATGCATAGCAAATCGCACGTAATGGATGAATAAAAAATTAACATTTTCACGCAAAACTACTTACCTGCTTTATTCTTTGCCGTTTTAAAATTGTTTGTTGTGCATTAAGCTACGGTTAGGATGCTAGGAAATGGGTTTTATAATGCAAACTCTAGATTCAAGGATGCATTTTTAAGCTCTGATCTGACAAGTAGCATTTTTTTTAAAGTTTATTGAATGGAGATTAAAGTATGTGCACAATTCTGCACATGATCACCACCTTTTTAATCAGTCTCTTTCTAATCTGATACTTTTGCAGATGGTGAAGCCCCTCCTTCTGAGGATTTGACCGAGTGCAAGATCTGTAAAAGATGGTTCTTCCCCAAAGTACTGGTAAAAAATACATTCTAAATACTCTAACTATGAAGATGTGGATTTATCTTCCTAACAAGAGTTGCCTAGATGAACCAGGTTTTATCAGCTGACATGGTGGCATCAGCTTTTTGCAGCCAAGATCCAATAATAACAACAGCAGCAGCAGCAGCTTTGTGAAAAGCAGGTGGAGGTTTTAAAGCCATTCATTTTCAGTTAATACTTCAGATTGAAGAGTGGAAAAGAGGAAATGGTAAAAGGAATGAAAGGAAAAGATTGATTTGTTGCTTATTATTAAAAACATACTTCTGTTTTTGCTTATTTGCTTTTTAAGGACTTCATTATGCAGTTGTCTTTGTAACAATTATACAAATAGGGGTGTGTATTTGCAAGAATCTGGCAAAAATATAAACGGGGAGATGATAGGATATAATTAAACACTATTCCATTTTCTTCCGCTTATCCGGAGTCGGGTCGCAGCAGCTTAAGGACGGAGGCCCAGACCTCCCTCTCCCCAGCAACTTGGGCCAGCTCCTCCGGGGGAATCCCAAGGCGTTCCCTGGCCAGCCGAGACATAATCCCTCCAGCGTGTCCTGGGTCTTCCTTTAAAGACTAAAAACATTAAACACTAAAAGACAGAAAATATTTCAAATTGAATTCAGTTGAAAAACTTAGGTCAGACACTTCTACACATCCAGTGTTATCCTGAGATCTGTTCAGTCAGAATCAAGGCGGTGAAAACTGCTGCCACCTTGCAGCTGGAGTTTGAATTGCACCAAACTAAAGAAATAAAATAAATGTTTGCATGAAAATTCCCAATAAAAAAAACCAATACACTGATTTTAAACACCGATTCAGTATCATAACATGAAATATCGTGATAGATCAGTGTATCAATACTTTCTTATATCTCTATATACAAATAGATGGATGTTGGATGTCAGTAATAATGACCTGAGAGAAGTTTCCTATTTGCTTTCTGTGTGGTACACACCCTGATACCAAACTGCACTGTGACTACCTCTCAGCATTTAAACAGACAGACTGACTGAATACAAGATTCCAAACATTTGTGAGGCAAATTACATGATTATTATTAATTAATTGATTGTTTGATTATTTTTTATGGGTTTACCCACAGGAGAGGCATGTTAAAATTTGCCAAAAGTCAGCAGCTAAAAGAAGGAGGATATTTGACTCCAGCCGACAGAGAGCCGAGGGAACAGACATCTCCACTCTGAAACCGATCAAACCAAAGGTAAGCCTTCAGCTGAGGAGGAGCGGTGGAAACCCAGCCCCAAAAAAGACCTTCAAGATCAAAGAACCAGCAGTTAGAATCTACTCAGTGCTATCTTTGCTGTGTTGAACATGTCATGAGTTCTTTCTATGTGAGATGATTTTGTGCTGATGGTTTATTTTGAAAATGTAAATCACTGTCGACTTCGTTTCAGTCACAAAGCTCAGCAGTCTCAGAGAAAGTAAGTGGATTAGCCTTTTCTGTTTCTTTGCCCTCTCTCTCACTGTCTGCCATCTTTTAGCAACGCAGAGAATTTGCTGTTGCCCTTAAGGCTGTTTCTAACCGCTTTTGCCATTTTTAAATACTGATTTGCCAAGTAGTTTGGAATCAAATCAACTCACGCTTGTGGGTTTAATCAATCTGTTCTCCAACTTATTGCTAATCCTTCTTGATTGCACCGCTGCACCCTTTTTGCTCATCCACAATGAAAGCTTACGCTCAGAGAACTCCTTTTAAAACTTCCACGCAAAGCTGCGCAACATTCCTGTTTCTCCTGTTGTCTGTAACGAGGTTACGAGGTCACTCTGAGTGACGGGGACTGATTTACCTTCTACTAACATGGATGATTTAACACTTTATGTGTTATCACCGGTGTCTTTTCTACACCGATGCCTTTTATCAGACCAACAGAGGTAATGAACCTGGGTGATGTGACTGTAGGAGGAAGTAGGGAGTTGGTGGAGCTGTCACGTTGCTATGGGGAAGACCTATCATCGGCTTTAGATAAGGCTCAGACCGTCACAATGATGTTTTTGTATTTCTAGTCCTAACAATAGGAAGCATTCGCTCTAATATCGGTGAATCAAAAGGCTTCAGCCGTATGTTGTTATGTGGAGATAGACTAGATAGATCCAAGTCAGATCTGGGCATCCAGTTGGCACAGTTATGTATTTATGACATCAGATTGGTTTAGTTTGAGTCATAAACTGCAGCTACAAAAGCAGACTTTGCTCACAAGGCTCTCTGGTTGTTGTCCTGTTAGGCAGAACCGCCGAAGAAATCATCTAACTGGCGTAAGAAGCATGAGGACTTCATCGCCACCATCCGTGCCGCCAAGGCCGTCACTCAGGTCATTAAGGACGGGGGACCCCTACCCCCACCGCCTCCTCCTTCATACGATCCAGGTAACATTTGTTTTTTACATTTCCAGACTAAAACAGGTGTATCTTTATCCACCTGCCGACAAAAGAAACAGGTGTGTTTTCATCACCACCTGTTTTGCAGATTATATCCAGTGTCCTTACTGTCAGCGGAGGTTCAACGAGAGCGCTGCTGACAGACACATCAAGTTCTGCCAAGAGCAGGCGGCCCGCATGCCCAACAAAAACAAGCTAGGAGAAGCCAAGAAGACTCCTGGCCGCACACAGGTACAGGTACACACATGCACAGCAGGCTGGATGCAAACGAGAGCAGTTTGTTGCTAGAAAATAACGCACAAGTCTGGTGGCGTGCTTCCACACTTGGAACGTGGTTAGCGTGTGGGATTAAGCGTGTTTGCACAACTGTAGACAAGTGGTACTGCAAGGCTGCCATGAAGTCCAAAGCAGGAAGTGTTGATGTCCAGTGCAGACTAGGAAGTGTGCTGCTGGGTTGTAGGACTCTAGAAGAACCCCCTAACCTCTAAACCTTTCCTACATAGATGACTTCATCTTTTCATCGGCGTGATCGTTGGATGAGGTTAGAATTATAAACCCTATAAATCCTCTTTTACTGGCCAAATGACTCAGTAGTTTACTGATACTAAGGAAGCTGTCAAACATTTATTGTTGTCATGTCTGTTGTTTGGATGCATCATGTAACTCAGTGTCAATCTAACACAAAGAGTGACCCACAGAATGTTACAGAAATATGTAACCGGTTAGCTTAACCACTCACATGGACGCCACATGAAGGCTCGACTATCCGACGGACCCTCCTCTCCAGAACCCCTGAACAGACCGTACCAGGGAGGCTCAGGAGTGTGATCCACCTGTAGTAGCAACACACCCTGTGGTCCCCCTTTTTAAATAGGTCTGCCAATCCATTGGAACTGATGTCCACGCGATATTGCAGAGCTGCGTCAACCAACACAGTTCCGCAACATCCAGAGCCTTAAGGAACGCCGGGCGGATCTCATTCAGTGACCTCGGTTCCAGAGATAACTTTTTTTTACAGCAGCAACACCACGGTGGTGGTTATCAGCTATTAAAACTTTCTACTCACATAAGGCTTCATCCTTTAGTAAAATAATAATTTAAATGTGTTTTTTTTTATCCATTCTAGTCTTTTTTTGTTGCGTTCCTTCTGTTTTCAGTACAAACCTGCTCCTGTAAAGAAGGTCAGCTCTCCTGCTGTGTCAACCATCCCCTCAGCCTCTTCCCGTTTACCCCAGAGATCAGGTCCAGGACAGCCCTCTGGTGAGGCGCCGCGGCACTGCTCCATCATTTAGGCACCTCACTCTGTTTAACTACAGACATGGGTTATTTATAGTATGTTATTGGTGTTAGTTTCAGTAATAAGAAAAAACAAATAAAACTGTTTGTGGGAGCAGATAAGCCAAACGCCAGATGAATCTGGTGAATTCAGCCAGTATTTAAAAGCACGTCCAGTAGGGGTCAGCAGAGCACTGATGCTCTACAGCCATTTGTTCTCTAAATGTTTTATTGTCATGGCAACAAAATAGGAGGTGCTTCCTATTGCTTTGCTAATACCTTTTCTGCAAGACTCAATTTAAAAACACCACATAATCTATTAAAACATATTCCTCTCTGTCTCTGACTCTACTTGAAGGCATCCCCTCGGGTAAGCTCTCCTCCTCGGGTTCAGTCAGGACTAATGCCTCCGGCCTCACCAGCCCACCATCAGGGTGAGAGCACACACACGTGCATGGTTTCACCTATTTTTGTTTTCCCTGAGGAAGTCTTAGATGTTTAGATGGAACTGAAATGAAATAGCATCTTGAGAGATATCAGGTCATATTATTATTACTTCAGTGTGTCTAGGCAGGATTATGGACTCACAGTAACTCAGTAGCCACCATGGCTGCACTTTGCTCCCTGATCTACTCATCTAAAAGGGATATCCTCTAGTTTAAATGACTGTGCAGACCCTCATCTGATCTTATAAGCTATTATTTAAATAGTAGCCTTGAGCCATCTTGATTCTTTCTGCTGATAACTCTTCATCAGCTTTGTGCTGATAGCCTAATAAGCCTGACATTGATGTTATACTGCAGATATGGTTGTTGAGTTCAAATGCACGTATCAAAGTTAAGATCGGTCTATACAAGTCAAATCATGCTAGTAATTTACATGTGGCGTATCCTTCTCTGATCAGTGTGGGAGGTAAGGCTCGAGTCGTGAGCTCTGGTTACGGATCTACGAGGAACTCTCAGCTTGGAACAGGACCCAACAAGAAGAAGCCCGACACCCACATATCAAGGTGAACTAACTCTACAGGAGGTCATGGAAGGAGGAGTTGCTAACCTCCTCTGCCCTCTTGTGGTAGCTTTTATGTAATGCATGCATTTTAAATTGTCAGTGTGCACATTACAGTGATGTTAGAGTAAGTTTTCATCAGTCTAACAAATGTCAATGGGCGATATATTCGTGCACTTTAGACTTGTGGACCCGACATGCAGGAACCCACCAATCATAATCGTTCTTAACTCATTCACTGCCAGCTGTTTTCTGATCACAAAGCCCCTGACTGCCAGCGTTTTTGAGTCACAGGACATTGTGCTCTATGATCATGTAAACGCAAAAACTACTAAAAGAAAGCGTAGACTCACTTCTTACATCAGGAAGAATCGCCGTATTTCTAGCGTTATCCGTTCTTTCACAATCTGTTGTAGAAGCGTGAGCTGCAGAAGCATTTCCGGTTGGTGCATCGCTTTTTTTCACAGCAGCGTCCCAAAACGATCTAATTCATTGATTTTCTGCTTCCTGATCAGGTGACGTGTGACATACACGGATGAAGATCCGCTTTAGACACGTGATGTTTGTTCTCAATACCACAATATATTGAGGCTTTCACCTTGATAACGATAAATGGACGATATGTGCAAAAACAAAACTTGTCCACTAGATGGGACTGCCACAGGTATTACCTTGAGTCATGCTGACATGTGACTCCAGGTGATACAGCTTCTAAAGGGACATGAACATTGCCAACCTACACACATCTTTTCATTTTTTTACTACCAAATTTACTGACATTGGAAAAACAGTAACGATAAAAGTCAGAAATTTTGATAACGATAAATTTTCCATTTATTGCCCAACCCTACAAGGAGTCATGAGAGATCGTTGTTCATTGACTATCCGATGCTTCAATCACCAAAAGGTTCCAGTTACATGTGAGAATAGTCAGCAGATTTTTACCTCAGCAGAGGGGGTGACCCGTCACCCGTTGGATCAGGTAAGATGTTGAAGCTAATATGAGGATGCTAATGGAAGTTATGACAGAGACGTATCTGAAGGCGTTTTTTACTGTTTTTAGCGGTATATTATGTTGGATTGTTGATGTAAAACTTGTGGACTAACTAACGTTTGGATATAAAAAGATTGTTTTTATTCTAGATGGGTGTGTTCTGTCAATATGAGGCTTTACGATTGGTTTGACAAAAGCGTTTACAGTGTCTACAGTCATAATAGTATCCTGATTGGCATATGTCATTGGATCCACAAGAACACGTAGCTTGCTAATGATGTATAAGATGTATATTTACATAGAGTGTTGCAAAAGAGATGCTGAGTTGACCTGGAAGTTTGCAATCTGTGAGACGAATTCATTGGCATAAAGCTCATCAGTCAACAAATGCTAACATATTCTCGATGTTTTAAGAGTATTCCAAAAATCCTTTAATTGTTTAAACGGCCTTTCCGGTAAATCGCTCCCATGCCATAATTCTTGTCATCTTTGTCGACCTTTCAGGGACGGCAGCGACTGCGGAGACGAAGTTGGCAACGGTGGAACGAAGAGCAAGTTCTGCCACGCCTGTGGTACCAAGTACCCCGTTTTATCTGCAAAATTCTGCTGCGAGTGTGGGGTCAGAAGGATGTGTATCTGATCTGAGGAAGTAGAGGAAAACGAGGGACGCACTTAAAAAAAAGGATAGAAGAATTTCACCAAAGCAGGAAAACATCATCTTGAATTTCACTCATGGGCCTGGGTGAACGCTCATCGGTGTTAGTGCTGTGTGCAGATTAAACCTCACATTTTCACTGATGCAACAAAAAAAAGATGCTGAATAGTTTTGGATGAGAATTGTTGAATTTCAGTGGTCTGGTTTTATGTTGAACTTTGATGGTTTGTTGTTTTAATTCATGCTAGCTCAGATTTGCTCACAAGAAGCCATTTCCAGCTGTGGCCCATCAAAAAAAATATCATTACTGCCGTAGAAACACTCAATCCTATAGACGCAGAAACATGCTAACTGCTCCTTAGATCCCAGATGCATTCCTGTCCTAAACAAGAGTGTGTTCCTATTCAAGTGCAATAAAGTCAACTACTGAAGAAAGCATTGTGCTTTTCCAAGTTTTAATCCCACTGCCTGCTTTTGACAGGGACCAGTTCTTAAAGGAACTGTCTTTTAAAGACCCACGCTCCCTTTAATGTTACTTTAAAGGTCATTTTCCCATCTAATACAAATGTAGCATGAACTCTTTGTTCTAGAAAACAAAGTTATTTATTTTACTGTCCTGTTTTATTTCTCACTAAGGACCGCACCTTTAACAGAAATGAAATCTGTTTGTATTTAGAATTTTTTTTTATGTTTTTCTGTTGCTTTTCTTGACTTTGTTTTTTTTATAGTCAGTATTCGACGTGTCTGTCAGAAGTAGAGTAACACTACTTGTGTTAAAGTTGTGGGGGAAGTTGTCTAAACTATTTATGACCTGACAAAGTTTATTTACATGGACTGAAAGGTGGCTTATACGAGTCATTTGTATCATTTTTAGTCATTTTTTGTTTTTGAGGAAAATGAAATTTATCCAGGATGTAAATGTGTTCCTTGATGGAAATGATTTAAACAGGCTGAAAAGGCGTGCTTTCTGAAACAGCTGTTAGCCTGAATGTGGCTCTCTAACTTAACGCCATGAATAAAGTTCTATGAGGAAACCCATAATCTAGTGTTCTTGGAAAAAAAAGACAATCAACTGCTGCTAGAACTGATTATTTAGAGCTTTCAATATAACATAAAAAACTTTAATTTGTTTTAAATTTAAATATAGTTGAAATACACATTCAATAGAATATATAATACCCATTAACAGGCCTGTGAAAAAGGGTTTGCCCCTTTACAGACAGTGTTTTCACAATCAGATAAAAACAACCAAACCATCCATCCATTCCACACGGGGCCAGAATAGTTTTGAAAGATGTTTTTCCTAAAAGAAAAACGTTTTAGAACGTCATTTGTATTTACTCGGCTGTTTGCTGATCAGAAAAGGTTTAAATGGAACAAAAGCCGCTAAACCAGGATAAATCTGTAAGGGGGCAAATACTTTATCACAGCGCTGTATCAGCTACAAAAATAAAGTACAAGTTTAACACATTCTGTGAGGCAAAAAGAACATAAGTGCAGCTTTGACAGCAGTAGCAAGTAGTAAAGGCAGCGCACTCAATCTGTTCTTTCTACTAAAACCATGCTAGTATGTAATAAATTAGGTACGTATCATTAATCACAGCACTGACTAAATGTGGGAAACGCTTCTTGGATGTCTCCCACAAACAATAAGGTCTAAGATCTGAACTCAGCCATCTGTGACAGAATATGCTTTTAATATATCAATCATACCCAGTGAGTAATGAGCAAAATGTAACCGAAGAGAGCACCAATGACTTGACACACAGCCTAAAACAACCGACTCCAGATAACTGAGATAACAGAAATATGTCAAGGCTCGTCAGGTCATTCTTATCCAAAGTGAAAGCAAAAGTGGATTGGAGCACCTCAGTATTTCCTGGCCATGCTTCAGCTGTCATTTCTGAGAGTAAGCAAGTGTCAGGGGATGTTTTAGAGAAAATGTTCAACCATTCTCGAGGTTCCAGATCCTTACGTTCGTCCTTAGTTCTTGAGACTTCTTGGTTTGTATTCACAGCAGGCAGCTCGTCCACAACTCAGGGTCCAGCTTGTTGGATACTTCCGTTTCGTCTGGCTTAATAGCTTATTTTTGTAGAGCTTGGATACTTGTCTGAGGAGTCGGTCGTCATGCAACCCCCAAAGCAGCTGCAGGAGGGATGCACACCAGTACTCGGCAGGGACGCTTAAACGAAGTGAAAGCTTCTCCCTGCGTAATCCAATAAAGGACTGAAAGTACAGGAGAACTGGCAGCACATGAAGCGTTTCCTTTTTTATTTTCCTGGTTGCGGGTAGTGCTCGAGTCCGGCTTTATCCATTAACAGAGTGTTCAGCACCTCGTAGCACACAGTCATGGAAGAAAGAAACGCCTTCGCTCTGCATAGTTTTTTAGTCTCACTCTTGCTTTTGTTAGGCCTGTTGTGCCTCAGGTCCTTTGTTGAGAGAAAAAATGAGATGCTGGTTAGTGTTGAGTCAGAAAACCGATTTCAGTTGATGTCTGAAACACTCTGGTACCAAATCAAAACACAAACACATGGCTGATTAGAGCTAAATGGACTTTTTTGCAGAGAAAGGAGGAAAATGTCTCAGACAAATGCAACAACTGAAACCAATATTACAAAAGATATTCTTGTTCGACGAGGCCTGCGGGAATACTCTGTCCTTGTATGACTCAAACCTCAGCAATGAGCATGAATCATGAAATCTCATTCAGATCTGACACCGCTAAAGGAAAACAAACGAGGGTGGCTATGAAGGCTCTCAATGAACAATAAGAGTGTTCTTTGAAACAATGCCAATTATTCAGCATGCAAAGGTATTGTACTTGTGTGCAAAAACCCTAAGGGAATTAAAAGGTTATGTAAGCCCCCCCCCCCCCCCCCCCCCCAAAAAAAAAAACATCCAAATAATTTTCTTTGCCGTGTCTTCCCTATTATCTCTGACTTTATTATAGTTTTGTACCTTGGTTCTGTCAGACATTGGGTAAACTAGTCCTAGAAATGGCCGTGTTTGCTGATAAAGCTGACAAGCAATGTGACCACAAAGTGAGTCACTCAAAACCTTACAGGAGGAAACACAACAAGCTGCCAACATTCCTGTAGATTATGAATGCCACGTTTCATGAAGAAAAAAACATTAAACAAAGAGTTCCCTGCACCAAGTTGGCCCTTTCAAAGACTCGTTTGTCTACAGAAGACTATAACTTTGATCTGTTATGCCTCTAAAAGTTATCCCACACTTACCACTTTCTCAGGACAAGGACAGTCTATTGATGTCTGGACGTTTGACGCCAGTCCCTCTATGTCAGAAAGTTCTAAACTCTGCATTCTGCAGGCTTGCAGGAGCAAGATTTTCACAATATTCTGCAAAAAGAAAGTTACGTGAGTTTGCAGCAATATTTTAGTGATGCAGCAAGTGCTCTCAGTGACCACAAAATCTTTAATCCACATTCAAACGAACAACGAGGAACCCATGCTGTGTTAACACTGATGGTAATGGATGAACCGACTGAGAAAAAGGCGGTGGTTTACCATTACCGCATTACCATTTACTTGGCTCAAAGCGGTTGGGTAGATGCTGTTTCCAGTAAATCCATTGCGTGTCTGCACTTCAAAAGTTCATGACTGTAGTTCTTATTATACTTTACCTACTAATGATCGCTAAAGTAAAGTGCAAATATGATAAACTAGTCCAAAGTTAACAGAATAAGCTTTACTCACAGCTTTATCGGCAATGCAGCTTGAATGCCTGTGTCTCCGTTCGGGGCAGGATGAGTTTTGCAGCAGGGCTGTGACACGTTCCCTCTTAAACAAATAATACGACAGTCATATAAGTTAGTAATATAACAAATTAATAATTTAAGGGTTCATGTAAAACAAAACAATGATGCATTAGTGACTATTCAGTCTGCGCAATGCATGAAACTTCTGATTGCAAATCAGCTTGTTCTGCTTCAGTTTCTGTGTATGCATGTCTGTAACTTACATAACAAGCTATCAAGATACAAAGAAAACAACACAGAAAGAAGAGAACCTGAAAAATGTCTAATATTGGGTTACGGCTGCTAACCCTAACCCTCTGATCTTCTGAGTCAACATATTTGCTCCAACTTGTTTGTGTCAATAAAAAAAGACTAGATCCTTCTTGGTGATTGGATTTCATATGTGGAACCAGTTAATGATAATGAATCTCTCTGGAGTTCAGTTACTAGAAATAACAACGGGGTATAGTTTGTTTTTGCCGAGCTAATCTAATTATATTTCGAAAAACATCAAGATGTTATTTAATGTGTGTTTTCTGGTGTGTGTGTTGGGGGGGTCAGTCATTCACAGTATAAACACATAGACCAACAACTGACTAAGAATTCTCAAATAAACATCCATGAATGCAAATTCAAGCTAATTTGGGGCAATAAAAATCCAAAGCATGTAAATAAGCTGCCTATTGTGGACCTGAGTTCATCTAAGTTCAAGTCCACGGCCAAGGAATGAATGGATTAGTGTGCAATTTTAGCAGAACGACACAGATTTTTGAATTAAAGTGACCGTATGTAGTTTCCCTGGCAATAGGGGGCAGTACATACCTAAATCATTGCAAGCAAGTGGTATTTTTGTGTTCGAGTAAGACCTTACCAACGGATGGCCATTAGGGTCAAAAATCTATGGGAGCACAATTTTCGAACGAGTACTTTGTCAGATCGTTCAACCTCCAGCAAAACGACAAGCACATCAGACTCCCTTTCATCACTGGCAACGAGCGAAGAGGTAAATGTTTAAAACAATTTTTATGAATTGCAAAAATTTTGTAACCGCTTGTTACAAATCTGTAAATGCGTTTTGTCCTCACAGGCTACCATAGAAGGAAACATTGTATCTAATATGGTGTCACCCAGAGACTTAGACCCACTCTAATGTATTTTAGACCTGATTTTTATGGTTATATGTTATGAAGCTGCCAATATTTTTCAACAACTGGGCATCATTTAATTCATTTTCAACAACATTTTGATGGATATTTACAGAAATTAATGGTAAAAACTACACATTGTCACTTTAATATCTCCAGATATCCAGACAATGTAATTTCAAGAAAACTGATTACTTTATCTCAGTTTCTAATTTCAACATCTTGTACCGTCAATCATCTATTTTAAATTAAAAGTTCAAATTCTTTCTTAGACCATGTGACAAACTGTCTTTCTGCCTGTTTATGAATAAAGGTTTTTGAATGTCATTGGTTCAAATATTCTTGTTTTGAAACTAAACTTTTGTCTAGGGTGTTTGAGAGGATTGTTTACATCCAGCTACAATCTCTCCAAGAAGTTTCAGTCTGGTTTTAAGCGACACTAAAGTAATTAAACATTAGATTGAGGTGATGCTGCTTTTTTAGTGCTGTTAGAACAGAGTGCTAGCCTAGTGAACTAGACCAATTCTTGCTTTGCAGAGTTTGGTCTAGGCACGCTTCATTGGAACCCTCGCAGCCCAAACCACTGCTGTGTCTATCCAATCACAACTCGCTATAGTTTTGGTTGGGCCAATCACAGCGCTCTATATCATGGGCCAATCACAGAGCGGGAGTAGCCGATGACGTCAGCGCTGCGGCCGCGAACCCAAGCAACATGGCGGCAACTCGGAAAACACGTTTGTTTGAAACGGCTTTGTCATCAACATTGGATTATTTAGACTCCAACGTGCGTAAGTCTGTCTGATATACTTAGCAGCTTCTTATTTTTATCAAACAAAGTAGTGCAATGTCCCAGTACACCTGATATTCGCGTGTTTTTCATACAAAAACGACAGAAATCATTGATGTTAGACGCTATTAAAGCCTCCCGCTTTTCCGTCGCCGTGATTACGTCATGTTGTTCGTCACTCTGATTGGTCCTAGCGCTATCCAATTGCGTGCTGATATTTTGAAAGACAACCGTAGATCCCGCCTCACGACTGAGAGCCGTCAATGGGTTCGTGGCCAGACTATATATTCACATATATAGGATGGCTTGCCAGGCTAACAGAGTGCAGCTTTTGACATGGTAAACCTAGGCATTTTCTTATCCCAGTTTTTCTGTCCATTTGGAATCACAGTTCTTCAGCTACTGAATCTCTAAAACGTGGAGTCCATCAAGGTTTTGTTCTCGGCCCTGCCCTGTTTCCATTGTAAATGCCACCTCTTGGGTTTGTTTTTCAAAAGGTTAAAATCCTATTTTGTTATTATGCCGATGATGTTCAAATGTACATGCAAATAACGATAAAAAACAACAATCACCCTTTGAAGACTTAGACTGTGTGCACGAAGGGAATCAAACTTCCACCATCTGAATGAAACCAGAAGTCATTTTATTTAGGCGGGAGGATTTGGAAGATAACCCTGACAAGATATGGATGATATGGATAAAATGCTTATCACGATATTTTTCGTATTAGTCAATATCAACCAACCAACCATCCATAATTTTAAAGTTTTACACTGACACTGGTTCAGGTGCTAAAACATGTCAGTGTTTCCCCCCCCGACTTTTAACTAGCCAAAATACATCCACACAACTAAACTGCCCTTTGTGTCAACGATGTCATTTGCTGTGTCTTCCATCTTTTTGTCTTTTTCAGGGCACTAATTTTCTCCTCCTTTTAAAATTATGGTACCTTAATGGAGTCATCACCTGAAATCTTCACTTTTCCACTTAAAAACATGTCTATAATGGCTTCCTAATGATTTTTCACTGGCTGAGAAGCCGATATTTAACATTGACGCGTTTGTTTAATCTTGCCTTCTTCAACCAGCTCACATGCACCCCACAAGCACGCGCACTCCAAAAACGAGAACTTGAGTTCTGGCCGTATATGCCGACACAACGGTCGAATATAAACAAATATGAACCAGCAGTGAACAAACCAGCACAACAAAGCTCATTTCATAACGTGAAACGCATAAATTATGTCTTACCGTTGAGGACTCATGTTATAATCCGTGTTATGGGAGACAAAACTCCGATCGGTTTGTGTATTCCATTTTCACAACAGCATAAGAGCCGATGCCTGGCTGTTAGCTTGCTTTGTCCCAACTCAACAACAAACGAGGGCGCCATTACGCACGAGGCGAGGGCTAGTAAATACACGATTAGATCCCGTAGGTCACTGCCAGGTCGGGTTCAGTTATAACTTTTGTTGTTTTGGAGCGAGACGCTGAAGCTGCGTCCTGCTTCCTTCCACCAATCAATGCGCTCCTCAGTCCCGCGCACGTCCGAGACAGCCGAAATATCGCGTGTGATCTCGCGAGAAAATATGCCCTTCACAATAAAGGATTAAAAAATCACATTTTAAATTTATTTTTCCAATACAATTTATTTTAAGGGTCTAAAAGACTATAATAGGACATAGATATCCACGGTATTATAGGTGATGACACCTTTAAGTAAGAAGCCACATCTGCATTAGCTGTTAGCGCATTCCTTCCTGCTGCCACTATGCCATCTGCATAACTCTATTCTAGTCAAATAATTGGTTCAACACAGTGCCACTCTAGTATTAAGCTACCCGATAGGCAAGAATTAAAAAGAAAGGGAAACTTTATTTAAACCTTTTGTCAACCCTTTCTTTTCTATTGCACCACATGTCTATCGATAGATAGATATTGTTACTGAATTATCATTCAGACCAACTTCATACACTTGATCCTATGTTGGAAATCTTAGTGCTGTATTGACGTCTTTTTAAAACTAGAAAAACAAGTGAGTTCAGTTGTCAAACCAGGCTTCATTCAGCTACTCCTGTCAATGAAGATAAAGACATTCGTGCTTCTATTACAACATGCGTACATCACTGTAACTCTTTGCACAAGGGTATAGACCAGTCCTCTACATCGTCAACACATGGTACAAAATACTGAAGCTGGATTTTTAACTGTCCCAAGAAAACAGGAATACTCAACACCAGTGCTGGAACCACTACACAATACTCCCTGAATTGGTTTTTAATATTTTGTTGTTCATTTTTAAAGCTCTAAATGATCTGACTCCATATTATTTTCAGGATCTTCTACAACTCTACTCTCTGTCTAGAACACTGACGTCAAACAACCAGTTGCTTTCAGATGTGCCAAGATCCAGACTTCGAAGTGATTGCACTTTTGCTGTTGCTGCTCTTGGTCTACGGCATAATTTGCTTATAAAAATCAGAGCTACTCAAAGTTTGGAGAACTGTAAGGTGCCATTAAGAACTTCTACTCTACGGCATTCAAGAAAAGTAGAGCCTGACAATGTTATTTATTGTTATTTTTGATGTGTCTCAGGGAATGATTGTTTTACTTTGTTTTAACTTTTCTATATTTTATGATTTTTTAAATAAACAGATTGACATTTTCACTCCATTTTAAGTAAGAGAATTATGCTTTATCTTTTATTTGGGAGTGAACCTTGTATGATGAGTGCAGCCCTACTTACGGTGTTTCGCAGTAGCTCTTGCACAAAAGGGTTCAACACGTCAGTTGGGATCTTTTTGCTGTCACAGGACAGAGACAAGGGTAGAAGCAGAAGAACAAGGAGACTGATGCAGAGAAGAGTCTTAGTTTCCAGTCATGACATGGGGAGAAAACAAGACAACAATAGTCAGTCAAGTCATACAAAACATAAAACACAAACTGCAGTTTTTGCTCTTTCTATGAAGTCTATCACTTTTTATAAAGTAGTAGATTTCATTAGTTGTCAGTTATATTCATCAAAATTAACTAAAAAAACATTTAAAATATATAATTCAGTGTGTAATGAATGAATCTAATATACAAGTTTCGCTGTTTGAATGGAATTCCTGAAATAAATCAACTTTGTCCTGACATTCTAATTTCATGACCAGCACCTGTATTTCAGAAGCTATTTACTGTAAAGTTTGCACACCATGACTTCAGACAGGGAAAAGGTACTCTCATAAAGTGCATGAATCTTTATTTATACCAAATCAGAGCTAGTCTGACTTTGTTAAAATGGATGAAAATCAAATGATATCCGAGTATCACAAACTGGGTCATTAAGTCCGTCAGTCAGTGTTTGAATTTGCATCCAGCCTTATAGCGATAAATGACGAACTGTTGGTGCCACACAGAGAAATGCTAATAGACAACACTTAAATACAATTCATCAAATGATCATTACAAAATGTAAATTTTATAAGATCTCAAACAACCCTACTGTCACTTAACATAAGATATTCATTCATTTCAATACCGCATTTCACCAAGGCTCTCTCATAATGGCAAATACATTTCTTACTCAGTTTTTTATGATTTCATTTCATTTTTAGACGATGTTCTCTATTGGCCCATTTCCACTATC
Source organism: Aphyosemion australe (assembly GCA_006937985.1). Classification (NCBI taxonomy): domain Eukaryota; kingdom Metazoa; phylum Chordata; class Actinopteri; order Cyprinodontiformes; family Nothobranchiidae; genus Aphyosemion; species Aphyosemion australe. The sequence goes on from SSNS01000002.1 coordinate 2,284,552, forward strand.
GTACCTCCTGGGTAATTTTACCGGACCTTCACAGCATGCGTGTCTCCGTTTCACCAGGCCATCTTGAAAGGACCATTTCAGGAGCCAACCGATGACCTAAACTGTTATATGGATTCTGAAATGGTCCAGTAAAGTTGCTGGGTGGGACTTGTGGTTACCTCATGCTGATTGGTTGTAACTCAGTAGAAAATGAAATCAGAAGACGTCGCCAAATAATGGGCTTTCTAAAACTGGAAGACTTGCTGGTGAAATGTAATGGAAGGAAAAGAAAATAAGCAGTGTTGACTCTGCTTTAAAATAGCCATTTCTAATTTCCAAACACATCATAATTCACAGTGTTTTGTGGTCTCACAGAGCACCGTAAAAACAGCGCCCCTTCTGGCCATTGAACCCCCAACACCTCTGATCTTTACCTGACACAAAAGTAGTGCGAGATGATCTGTATGCCACACAAAAACACAACACAGCACAACCATGGCGGTGATGTTGAACACTCTGCTCAGTCAGGCTTTTTGTCAGACTCTGAGCTCGGAAACGGCTGCAGACAGCGAGGCAGCAGCCAGAAAGCTCGGAAACAACCAGTGACTCTACCCCCTAGTCAATCAGTGACCGAAAAGTTGATGATGTCATGTTTTCAGACCAGGTCAGCATGCTAGGAACCGCAACGAAGCAGGTGCTGAAAAGTGGATAGCGGGGGATAGAGTGGGAGATGTGTGGGCGTGGCCAGCTCCAGCTTGTTTTCTTAAAGGTGTGGAACACTGAAAAAAGATTTTTAATTATTGTATCTGATTATAATCAATCACTCTGAGTTTTTCATGCAGGCTGAACATGAAAACAATCTCCTCCACCTATCTACTGCATTAGCTTCTGATAGAAAATAGACGGTGAAACTCTAGGATTAGAAAATCCTGACACATCTACGTCACACTGTCACTTAACATTCATGGACTCACCCATCTTGACTCACGACGGGGAAGGCTGTTGTTGGTTTAGCGTCCAGGAAACAGCAGAGAACGTCTCGGCTAGTAGAAGCTAACCGTTAGCATTAGCAACTCCACCACACAGCAAAACTCCTCCAGGCTTGTGTTATTTGTGGAGATAAAACATCAATATTGCAGAGCAAACGGAGTCAGTGGTAGAGTTGCGTTGCTGTTAGCCAATCATAGGTGAGATGTCCAAATATCAGGAAATAAGACTCCAGATCCTGCCTTGTTGTGGCATTCTTCTAGTTCCTGAAACAAGCGCTTTTCCCCCCCAGAGTACAACTTACAAGGCATTCATTCCTACTAGAGACCACTGCAGATGTATTGATTAAACGCGTGAACCACACCTTTAAAGTGACCTGAAACGGCTCATTCTGGAAGGTACTGAAACTGTCAAGAATAAAACTGCTGAAATTGCTTTATGAGAGAGGGATTTAGTGCAAAGAACTTCATAAACATGTTTAGTACCGACCATAAAACTATTACAACTAAAGAAAAAAGTCATAATATGTTTCAAAAACACAGTATAGTGATGATCTCAACAAACAAAAATAAGACATGTGCAACAACATACTAATATTTTGGAGGAACAGCATGAGAAAAATGGTTTAACTTAATAAACACATCAAATGTTAATAGAAAAATAATGAATAAAACAAAACAAAACCTTTGTTTAATTTTTCTGGGGTGTGGTGAGTGTGAATTTAGCTTCTCTACATGTAAGAAAAATGTAAAAATTATTGATTTAGATGATAAAATTAAAATAAATGCATCAGTGTGACGGAATTGATGACTTTAAAGAGAATTATTAAGTCCAGGTAGACACATCACGGGTTTACAGTACATAACTAAACTGCTTTATAAAACATTATTCTTATTTTGTACATATTAAAATGAAATATGTGGTAAATAACAGTTTCCTCCATTTATCTTTCATGTTGGCCTTATTTTTATAAGCCCTCTGATTCTCTGGATAATTCCTTCATCCTCCAGCTTTCAGAGCATTTCTGGGAATCCACTGCTATTCCTGTCAACCTTTTACGGGTTTCCGTAAATCCTGACTCTATTTCGGTTTCCTTATGACTGGCAGATGGGAAGTTAATAGCCTGGAATTCCCCCTTGTTTCAAAAAGCCATTTAAGTCTGCAACCTATAGTAATTGCGCCAGTCGCTCGGCGGAGAAGGCACGGGGACGGATGCGCGCTTTTGTCGGCTCCCGGTAAGTTCCTCTTACTTCTCACTTTCCTTTCACCTCACATTTATAACTTCGATTCAAATCTGCTTTTTAATTTCTAATTCACAACTTTAACACGTTGCGTAACTTCAGAAGCAACTCGGATTGGAGGTGGTGTGAGTGAAACTCCTCAGTGCGTCATGGCTGAACTGCTTTCAGAGCCTTTACTCACCATACTCACTGCGATCTAAGGCTGGAAAGTGCTGAGTGGGTCTTCATTGCTGCTCACATTGTAAATCTGTGCCTCTGCAGCGTGAAAAGCTAACGCAGTCCTCTGTATATTCCCGTATGCAGCTCAGGAATTATTGTCATTTTCTCCATTACGCAGCTCAGCTCCCCAATGCGCATGTGACTTAACTTCCGTCCTCGCAGATACAGGACTTTGCTGCCATCTGAATAAGGTTCATCCTCCAACTACACTAATCTTTGCTGACATCACAGCTGGCTGTGACGGACAAAACGTTTTTTAAATGCTTCCGATGTGGCGAGCAGGTTTTCTTGCTGCATGCTGCTGCAGTTCACGCGCACGTGAGCTGGTTTTTGGTACAACTCTTCTTATAACGCACTCTGAGGTGGCTCTAAACGCTGGTGCATGACCCAAGTTCAGTTGCAGTTCACAAAGATTTCATTCATTCAGTGTAGCTGCAGCCTTTCCTAATGATTCACATTTTTATTCTGCAGAAAAGCCCAGCAGAATAGTCCAGTTACTAATCTGAAATGCATCATTTCCTCTAACCTCACTGGGTTAAATTTATCAGGATGTCCAAATATCTGGAGACCAAAGTTACCAAGTTAAAAGTATTGTGGGCCACAGGAATTTGATTATTTTAAGATAACATATAATTAAGAAAATGGTAGTTAGGTTGGAAAAATAATATTTAAATCCTTGTAAATAAGAGAGATAAAAAAGGGTTTCTAAAAGCATCAAATTTCCTGGGTTTGAAGGAATTTCTTGTTCCTAAATTAACCTTTTCATCCATTAAAGGAACAAGAATAAGATATGAGTCACTCTTTTTTCAGTAGTGAATGTTGCTGGTATCTAGCCTAGTGGTCTACGCATGCTTCATTGGAACCCTCACAGCCTGATCCACTGCTGTGGCTGTCCAATCACAGCTCGCTATAGTTTTGGTTGGGCCATTCACAGCGCTCTATATTGTGGGCCAATCACAGAGCGGGAGTAGCCGATGACGTCAGCGCTGCGACCGCGAACACAAAAAACATGGCGGCAGTGCAGGAACCACGTTCGTTTGAAACGGCTTTGTCATCAACATTGGATTATTTAGACTCCAACGTGCGTAAGTCTGTCGGCTATACTTAGCGGCTTCTTATTTTTATCAAACAAAGTAGTGCAATGTCCCAGTACACCTGATATTCACATGTTTTTATACAAAAACGACAGAAATCATTGATGTTAGACGCCATTGCTGCCTCCCTCTTTTCCGTCGCTGTGATTACGTCACGTTGTTCGTTACTCTGATTGGTCCTAGCACTATCCAATTGCGTGCAGACAGTTTGAAAGACAACCGTAGATCCCGCCTCATGACTGAGAGCCGTCAATGGTTCGTGGCCAGACTATATATTCACATATATAGGATGGCTTGCCAGGCTAGCTGGTGTCTGCTTTTTAGTAAAAGTCGAGGAGTGTTAGTAGCCATGGTTAGTATTAAATCAAAAGCAAAAAATGTGTTTAGAAAAAGACGAACATGTATATTTTTAACTTTACTTAACCTTTCTTCATCATTAGTTTTACTTATAGGCTATAGCACTTTCCAAATTGCTTCCCACAACAGCTAAAAACACATTACAAATACAACTAAACACATGAAATCAAGAAGAAGCATAGTACAAATACAAGTACGAGACAAACCTGCCTAATTAAAAGCTAAAGAGTAGAATATGTCTTAAGCCTAGATTTAAAAACTGCAAGTGAGGGAGATGTTCGAACAACCAAAGGCGGAGCACTCCACAGCCGGGGCAGACCGAGAAGTCTCGTCCACCTCGCGATTCCAGGGATAAACGGGTCTGCTGACCGCAGTGAGTGCATTGGAATGGGGCGGTTTACAAGTGGCTCAAGGTAGGCCGGCACCTCCCCAGATAAGGCTTTAAAAACAAAGGCTAAACCCTTAAAATCAATTCTAAAACAGACCAGTAGCCAATAAGTCAGCACTGGGCTGATGTGATCCCTCCCCCTTGTACCAATCAAAAACCTAGCTGCTGTGTTGTTGTAATCTGTTTACAGAGACTGTTTTAGTAAACTTTTTTTTTTGTGCAAATTTTATTAGTCCTCCCATTGGTAAAAATCTTGATAAATTCCTAAAAATCTGCCTCCACAAAAATGTATTGTTGAACTGCAGCCAAGGGCTGCACAAAATCTGTCTGTGGGCCACGAATGGCCCACATGCTGCACTTTGGACACTGATTCATAATTTGCCCTGATGAGTAGCAGTGGCAGTAATCTCCATGCCAGCTGTTGCACAACTGGATTCTCCTCAATGGACTGTGTCCCAGTTTCCACCATCTTGGTAGCAAGCCAATAGCTAGCTAGCTATTTAAAGGAAATGAATTGTTGGCGAGGTATTGTTGTCCTAACGGGTCAATCAGTTTCTCTGGAAAATCCTCTGGAAAACTTGTCGGTGCATCCACTGAAAGGCTTGGTCTTCCTGAAGCAAATAGTGACTCACCACTTATAGTCTTACTTCCTTAGATAATCACTATAGTCAGCTGCAAATAAACATGGCTAAAACAGCCATTAAGAAGTTAATTTTTACATCGCCAGTCAATAAAAAAGTAACGACATTTACAGAAACCTCCGTACATAAAATCTAATGTTTGGGACGTTTTTGGTTTTATCTTAGATCGTCAGGAAAACACTGAGCGCATGTTCTTTGATCAGATAAACCCATGCTTTCAAACCAAAACAAACAACAAAACTGTCATTGGGCTCAACTTGGCAGTGATGAAGAAGATTGTCAAGGTGTGATGAAAATGGCAAGAGCCAGTATGTGGGATGAAGTCCATCAGTTCCAGTGAAATGGTAACTTAAGGTACAGGTAATGCTATTAAACAAACATTCTACCATCAAGGCTTTATCTTTTACCCAGAGGGCGATGATTCTTCAGTAGGATGATGTCAGACATCAAAGACACGCCTCCTAATCAAACATCACAAAGAGTCAAACATGAACCTCAAACCATTAAGCAACCCATTTCTTGGCCTTAAAAGGAAGCGTGCATGGCTTCTTCCTGTAAACTGGCACATTTAGTATCCTCAGTTCTCAATTAAATAAAAATAAATTTAAATATATTAAAGCTGCTGAGTGGCGAAGTCCTCAGATCCATATTGAGAACACAGTCGGCTCAGTATCAAATAACACTGCCTCTGAGCATGCACTATAAAAGCTGTTGCAAAGGCTTGATGGTGGTTCATCATGGTGGTTGCAATGTGGTGAAAACACGTTGATCGACATGACTTGATCATTAAGAATCTGGCCTGATGCCCAGAATATAACCCCATCGTGCCATTGCATTGTTTTAGCGTGGTGTGATCTTATAGCATAGCTCTAGCCTGATGCTGATCCTTAAAGATTGTTTTAAGTCTGTTTTGATGGCTTGTACATATTATATATGAGAACAGTCCTTTGTTTTTATGTCTAGCTGTTTTATCTTATCTTTATCTGCATTTTTTTTCTCTTTTTTTATCTCATCTGTTTTTTATCTTATCTGTTTGTGTAAAGCTAACTATGTGTCTGTTGCTGCTGCCTCTTGGCCAGATCGTCCTTGTAAATGAGAATGAGTTCTCAATCGACTCATCTGGTTAAATAAAGGTTAAATAAATAAATAAAATGCCAAGATAGCTGTGCCATGGCAAGGCCCAGGGCGTGGTTCAATCATAGGTGTAGGTGGTAAAATGTTTGTGGGAACTTGGTGCTGATTTAGAGACATGGAAGAGTGTCACTGGTGTGCAGAACAGTACCAAGAAGCTTTGTTTTTATAGAGTGCAGCAGCTCTATGACACTACAAACTACAGACAAAATCTACGTAGATGCGACGTGGACTGGCGCTGGAGCATTTTATTATGCTTTTTGACAAAATCAGACATATTGTATGGCATGATAATTAAAGTATAATAAAATTAAATAAATTAAAATATAAAATTCCAACAGGTAGGCTAGAAAAGTCAATAGTAATCCCACGTGATCTGTTTTCAATAGCATACCGGTTGTTGCAACCGTAGACTGCACAAAAAACAAGCATAGGTGCTCACTCTGCGTTGACTCCAGTTGGGTTTGGAGAGCGAGGAACCCACCCAATATGGCGGCGATGCTGTTACGCTCTCCAGCGCTTAATGGCGCATCTACGTATTCATGTCTATGCTACAAACAATTGTTGTAATCCAGCCACTCTTTAACAGTGAGGTCATCAAAAGGGCCAATATCTTTGTTGTGTTTTTAAGATGTTTTAACTTTTCTAAAAATGGGATTCAAAATTTAAACCTAATTAATAACCTTCAACCTCTCGTGCATCCACCTTATTCATTTAGACTTTGGAATAATATAAATAGCATACGAGGACAGGATAACACCTGTCCACAGGTAGATAACAGCTCTGAAAACTGAGCCAGTAAAGGCCAGTCATACATGACAGCTATCAATGTCAAAAGGCTGACCTGTGTGTGTGGACATATTAGGGAATCAGCGTAGAGTGGCATTTTATCAGACGGAGCTTAAATGATAACCTTTATCTGAAAGGCAATTACTGTTGATGGCTTCCAGAAAGGCTTTATAATCCTTCATATGCAGATTGTGTTTGGTTTTAGACAGGTAGAACACTATTAGAACGTGTCAGTGATTCACGGACCATCTTAGGTACCAAATGTATTGGATAAATATGTCATTGCATACTAATAATCAGTAGAATATTTTATGGTGTTTCAAACATTCTGACACGTAGATTTTCTGAACTATGACTGAGTTACTTTTAAACCTTCATGACTTAAAAGACGCTTTAGAAGAAAATAAATTCTAAGGCCTATAGCATTCCTAAAATGATCCTATGTTGATAAATAATAAGATTATTGCTGCTTTTGCTACTTAAGTTTAGTTAGCTGTGGTGGCCATCTTGAATTGGGTTGGCTCCAAAAGTTGATCTGTTCTTTCCAGAGTTTCATTTAAATCCAACATGCACATAAACAGGAAATTTTAACAAGAGAAAATGACAACATAGGAAATTAATTACGGCAACATTTAGTAACATAAACATCAATCACCAGCTCAGTGGATTAGTGGTATGAGTGTCCGCCCTGAGACTGGGAGATTGTGGGTTCAAATCCACGATTGGGTCATACCAAAGACTTTAAAGTAACACTGAGGACTTTCCTGCTCCTCCGCCCTACTGGTTGAAAGTGGAATTACAACTATCGTAAACAACCCTGCTGCAGCCTGCTGTAGCTAGCGCTAACAACAAGCTAACACTAACATGAGCCAAATAATATAAAATAAACCACAATGTAAAAAGATCCACACTGTTGGACAAAAAATATTATTACTTACAAGTCCAGTAGCATCAAAGCCAGCTCACCATCAGTCCGTGATTTTATAGCCTCCTTTAGCTCCCTCAAACTAGCGTAGGCTGCACTGATGTTCACTCTGGTTTTAGCTCTTTGCTTCATCTCCAAAGACGTTACTCTGTTACTTTTACTTCCAGGCTCAACAGAAAAAGCAAACTTCTTCTTTTTCTTCTTCTTGTGCTTTTTATTGATGATCAGAGAACTGAAAATGCTAACTGCTAGCATTACAGCTAACAGCCATAAAGCAGGTATAAGAGCGCCCCCTATAGGGCTGCAGAGTGGTGTCAAATAAGAAACTGGTCAAGTTTCTAACCCAACAATCACTGAGATCAATGTTAAAGCTCTAGATTAAAGTTTAAAAAACTATTTAGTGTTACTTTAAAAATGGGACCCAATGCTGCTTGACACTCAGCATTAAGGGGTTCAGTAGGGGGGTTAAACCACCAAATAGTTCTCGAGCGCGGCCGTGTCTGCAGCTCACTGCTCCCCCAGGGGATGGGTCAAATGTGGAGAACAAATTTCACACACCAGTGTGACGACTAATGGGACTAATTTAACCTTACTGTGCTCATCTAAACAGGGAAAACCAACATGACAATTCTGCTAGTACAAGAATAAATCCTGCTCGTTCTCACCAAATCTAATTCTTTGAGAACCGAAAGCAATCTCATGTTTAGGCTTCAGAGCTTGAACAGCTGGGAAAGAACAAGTTTTATCTGCAGCTGATTCACACTCCTGCAAAGTTGCTGTGAAGCTGAAATCTTATGAGGCAGAAAGTTTTGTCTCCTGCTCATGTTTGTGTAAGATACGTGAGAACTCCAGAGCTGCAAATGATAATATTTTCATTTTAACCGATGCAGCCAGATTTACCGTTATTAGTGTAATCTGTCTCTTCTGAAACCACACACATGCATTTAGTGACAAAGGGCAGCTTTTGTTGGCCGTGTTCTCGAGTTTTACAAACTACCGAACGAAACGGCCAAATTAGGTCACAGTTTCATTCTTGGGGTTTTGGGTGAAAAGCAACACATTAGAGCAAATGAAATTTAGCCTCAGACTAATTATATATTTTTGAGTTTTTTTTATTTGAAGTGTGTGCTTATGTGTGTTACAGTGCCTCTCCATCGGCAGTAATTAAAGACATCCATCGGATTATGACAGTGTTTCCAAGAAGCGATGCACCGTGGGACTCAGAACGTGATTGGTGTTCTCCAGGCAGCAAATCAAACATCCTGCTGATGTTACCCAGCAAGATTTGTATTATTTCCTTGTGATTCACTTACAAAACACGTGAAGGATTTACTGAGACTTTAAAGAATGTTGCACACCTTTCGTGTTGTAGTCGTGTCTGCGTGCCAGTTCAAACTTCTCTCTAGGTTCATTTGTAACTTTTCACCTATTTGATCTTTTTTTTCCTCCATAGCTTTAAAGCTTCACACCAAACACTTTTCCAAGAACCATAAGAACTAAAAGGGATGTTTATTGTGAACACATTGGTGCTCCCGATGCAAGCATGCATGCTAGCTATGAGTTAGCACATTTACACACACTGCTTTAGATGCACGTTTTCTCCGTCGTCACACACGCACCAAATATTTGACTCAAGCATTAGAAGGAAATTGCAGATGATAAATGAGGTTAACCTTTCTGGGCTGTTTAATTATCACCAGAAATTTGAAACAAACGGTGCAAAATAGTATCAAACCCAATGCTTATGAAATGTTTGTGTCAAACTTTTAAGCTATCAAGGAAACTTGGCCTACAACAAAGGAGACAGCATTCCCAAAATGTGTCAAGGTCATAACTGTCAGGTTGCATTTTGGCTCCAAGCCATTATTTTAAGCAGAGTCATCTTTCTGGGAAATGCCTAATGAGAAACTTAAAACTTGATGTTCGATCACATTTTTTGCCCCGCGTTCGAGTCATTTGATTTTGAGTACCTGCCGATAAAGAGACCCCACCTGATACAAGGTGTCCAAGTTGTCCTTTAACCCTCCCGCTGTCCTATTGGGTGACCCCACCAGGAAAGGTGACGTTTGAGCAGGGTGTGATTGTTTATCCCTTGGGGTCCACGTGGCAGAGGTGAGGTGGTGCTCAGTCCTCACCTCTGCCATTTAGTATTTGTATATTTTTGTACTTTATTTTTAGTATATGGGCTTACTGTACATAAGTGTCAAATGCACAAGATTTCTGTTTTGTCTTTTTGTACAAGTGCTAAATGCACAGTTATTTTTGTTTTGCAACATGCATTTCACCTACAGTGAACAATAAACATTTATTTCTCCAGCTTCATGCCCTGATCATTGTGTTTTCTATTTTTCTACGTAGTGTTTAGTGACTGTTCAGTAGTGATTGTAATTTTGATTAACTCGGGGCACGATTTGACAGCATAATTCAGTTTTGAGCACAGATTGAACTGTTTTGAGGTGAAAGTTTGGTTTTGCAAGAAGAGTCTGAGGTTTTGTGAATGTAGCTTGAACATTGGGTTTTGTGTTCACAGGTTAGAGAAAGGGAGAGCAGCTTTCAAGAGATGTGTCTTAGCAATCGAGAAAAACTGTTATGTACATTGGAACACCCAGAAAAAGAACCAAAGGTACAGAAAGGTGAGTGGAATGGACTTGCTGTCCTGCACACTTCTGTGATTACATAAAATAACACCAGCAGCTCAGTATTTACTCAGAAACGCTGTCAGCATTCTTCAAAACAAATACGTGTATCAATTTAGGCATCACTTTATGTAAACACAGAAGTGTGCAGGACAGCAAGTCCATTCCACTCACCATTCTGTACCTTTGGTTCTTTTTCTGGGTGTTCCATTGCACATTAATATACATTTACCTAGAAAAATTATTCTTTAATGCAAAACACTAAACACTGGTGCATCACAAACTAATTCAAAATGTAAATGAAAGAAGCGAAAGACCTTTTTCACCAAGTAAGCATTATCATACTCTCATTTTTATGCAGTCAAGCATTATTGTTAATGTTTTAATTTCTAGTTTCCTTGTTAAAGCATTCGTCAGCTGAAGTGAAAACAAAAGATTCTGAGATCTGCAGCGTGCACGGTGCTCAGCGTTTGACTTGGAGGTGTGACTTTACTGGAACGTGCTGTTGCCCAAGAATCTAAAGTGAAAACGACTTTACTGTGAAAATTTCCCGTAAGTTATGTTGCAACATATTTTATGAATGGGTAAAAATTAGGAACTTTTTTCTCAATGTTTTTGCCAAGCCACACTTTCTCAAGGCCAAGTGTCAGGGAGTTTTTTTTTATTTTATTTTGCACACTCCTGCAGTTTTGGTGTCTAGTTTTGAATCTAACCGCTTAAAGGGAAGGAAAACGAGTTGATAGATGATACTTGTTTGTCATCAGTTACCTGGGGGTTAATTTTCATTTTTAATGCATAATTGATATACATTTTTGTAAAATAAAAGTTTAGGATCATTGCATTTGATCAGAAGTGTGAGAAATCTGCGTCATAGGGCCCCTTTCTGCATGTAGCTGCTGCTGCTTATTCTGGTATTGGCTGCATTTGGTGAAAAGCACATTGACTGCTCCTTACAGTTGACCTGAATTCACGCCACAGGGAGTTATTTTACATAACAGTCATCTCAAACTTGAGAAAGTTTCTTTAGCTAAAGAAAATAAAGATAATCTGTTCCTCATTCTTGTTCTAGCTGGATGAAGCCATACCTTCATGTTTTTGCTGTGTAACACTTTGTACCTTGCACTTGTGTTTAAAATAGAGCAGGTGTGTGACGCTTTTGCCCTGATGTACATGAAGGTTTATCATTTTGAATAAATTCATTACAGAAATCTGCTGTGGTTTAACAAGTACTCTTTCTCCACTCCACGGTTTAGAACGAGATAAAAGATGCAACAGGTGAGCTGGTTCAAGAGTCTTTTTTTAAATGTGGCTGTAAAATACTCCACAAACATAAAGCATCTCCAGGGAAACAGCTTTGCAGCATTTGTTGCTACATCTGACAAGTGTTTGTTGAAGCGACTTCATAAAATTCTTTCAAAGCATGTCCTTCAAACTCTTGATTACGCACACACATGCACTAAATTACAAGGGCATTTAACATTTAAGATGCAAAATTGACAGCATATTTCACCAGGTTGTCTCAAGTGATTCTACATTATTTTGTAACAGGAAATAAAATCACATAATCATGATTTATTTGCATTTATTTGTTTATTTTTATAGTTAAAATAGGAGGTCTTGTTGATGTTTATTTGAAAAAATACAAAATGCTTTATCTAGATTTTACTGTAATACCAAGTCGTAACTTAACCCAGTGGCACCCTCTGGTGGTGGATCTTCAAAATGCAAACAGTCTCAACATGTTGAACAGAATGAAGGAAATACAGAAGGAATGTGACTATTTATTCTACTGCTATTACAACTAACAACAAAACATATCTCATATAACTTTTTACTTAATTAGTCTGCAAATAAATAAAATAGGACATAAAAGATGTATAGAAACAGTGTCATTGATATGCTTCACTGTTTTTCATGCCTTAATAAAACTCAAATGATTGGTGATCATTTCTGATCAGCTGACTTTCTGCAATAACCAGTTTGCAACAGCGTCGGCAGCGTGCCATCAACACCTCCTGAATAATACAGCTCTAATGCACAAAGCTACACGACACAACTGCTGACACACTTAAACACACACTTGTATAAAGTGGAAACCTTGCACTTTTTTCCCTTTTGTAACACAGATGGCCATGTAATGCTCACGTTTTCCTTCCTAGAGACTATACAGATTGTCTGTTGGGTAATGGTTTACTGTGACCAGTTCAGTGAAAAAAGGGTCACAATCATTTGTTCCTTGTCTTTTCTGTTTCAGAGAGCATTTGGACGACCTGTGGCACCCCCAGAACATTTTGGGGGGGGGGGGGGGGGGGTGTTAGAATTTTGGGATGACACCACTGACTGTTAAAATACTGGACAAACCCTCCGTGACATCACCCATAGCTTTCTGAAAGGCTTGTTTGAAGCCAAATGGGCGGTTCCCACCACCACCATCTTGGCCGTGTGACTCGTGTCATCACTACCGCCAAATACAGCAATGGGCAAAGAGGTGGAGCTGTGAGGGTGGGCGCAAATGATTGACACCCATCAAACTCTGAACCGATGTAGCTACGAGCTAACTGAGCTAACCCGAAGCTAACGTGGAGCTAGGAGAAAATGAAGGTAGCTACAAACTAACTGAGCAAACCTGGCGCTAACACAGAGCTAGGAGCTAATCACTGACTGACAACATACAAGCAAAGCCTCAGACCACAGCGATCTGAGCCCACGCTCCGCTCCTCCGCAGCGGTCGGAGATCAGCGGGACTGCTGCCACCACGGGGCTCTGGCCGCAATGAGGTGACGGAGCCCGGGAGTTGGCGTTAGCCCACGCTCCACTCCTCTGCAGCGGTCGAAAATCAGCGGGACATGTATGTCTTGATTAAAGAAGATGTATGTATGGTTTGTGTGAACATGAATGTGATTGATTATGAAGGTGGTGATGGTCTTCCCTCAGGGGGCCATTGGGGTGGCCAACAATTTTCCAGAGGTTGCCATGGCCCCCCTTTGCCACCCCTCGGAAGCGCCACTGTCTCTACAGTGTTTGGTCCTTGTGAGCTGTCCAGGTTCATCTGGAGGACATCTACACCATCACCACACTCCTTCCTTTTTATTGTAATTTATAAAGTTTCATTTCGCGGTTTTACGCTGAATATCAAGCAATAAAAGGTGCCATTATACAGCGTGTTTGGCACTCTCTGAGCTGTTGCAGAAACTGTCACAGATTGCTTGTCTGTTTTTTTTCCAGAGCTAGAGTCTGCAAGTGGTGCACTATTCATAGCATCATGTCAGCAGATTTTCCAACATGGCTTTATTAATAATATGATGGTTGATTCCAAACCTCCTCATTATTGTTGCTGCGTTTCTTCAGTTTTGGATGGCTTAGCTATTTATTATTTTCTATTTGGGGGCAATTTACCCAATTAATATTTGTTTCAGCTGATCTGTTAGATGTGGAGCACAAACACTTTATGTGACCACACATCATCAAGATCTCAGACAATAGAAGGAAGAACTGTCTTCCTTTCATGTGATTCAGCAGCACATATATCAGCAATTGATGGTGTTGAGAAGCCTGATGCATGTGTGAAACAAAGTAATTCACAAGTGGAAGGGCGTTTAAAGAGAGATGATGGAGTAGATCTCATCATTAAACCCCCCAACAGGGATCTGGTTGCCATGGTGTGTGTGAGTGAGGGGGTTGGGGCTCGTGCCACTACATGGGTGGGGGTGGAAGATGTTATAATGGTTTAGTAGAACTCAAATGGGATCCATCTCCTTTAATCACCTCTATAAAATCTGATTACATTTTTTTGGTGTCAGGTGTGTGCGTAAAAATAAAATCTCGTGTTTGGCACAACTATGTTTTTGTCTCCTGTGGAGGAAAACAAAGAAGAAAAAAACACACATATTACAGATGATTGAGGGGTTTTATTAGCTGAGTGAGGCGTCTCCCGCCCTCCACCGCGCACCACCTGAAGATGTCGCTCCACGTCCTCTTATGAACATCTTTCCCGCGCGCACACGCGCGTGCATGTGCGTGAGTGAGGGAGACGGAGGGAGCGCTGCTGTCTGCCTCCTCTCTGGTGGCTCCGTGTCGCTGCAGAGCTCCGCTGCGCTCCCATCTATCTATCTGCGTTTTTCCATCCTTCCTCCGCGCTTTGGTGAACGTCGCGCGCTCCTTCTTTCCTCACCTCATCCGCGTCCTCCACATCCTCCCCTCCTCCTCCTTCTTTGCGGATGCCTTGTAGCCTTGAAATCCCCGCCACAGCATCCCCGGCAAATGGTCGATCCATCCACGGCGACTGTGGACGCAGGACGCAGCGAGAAGGCGCACCGCTCCGTTTTCATCTGATCCGAGCGCAGACTGCGGATTGACTTGGAAAAGAGGGGCGGATCGGGGACAGGAGGAAAACGAGGACAGCCTCATTTCGGTAAGTCGTCGCGTTGTTCCTCCAGCTAGAGACTTATTGTGAACCACGGTTAAAGCACGCCTGTTTTTTTTTTCTTGGAACATGTGATTGAAATCTGAGCTCTGGGTCTGGAGGGATGAATTTGGGAAACGCTCGGTTTGACATGTGTCCAGTTCGCTCAGGACTCAAGATATTTGGCCGCACATGACTGCTGACCTAAATCCACTAAGGCTTGTGCGTAAAAGTGCAAACAAAGGTGCAAAAGGCACCTTGTAAACAAAAGGGACACCCTCTGGTTGTGCTTTCTGCAGACATACAGATAAAGTTGGTTCAAATATTATAATGAATCATGTCACAAATGAAGTTTAATGTGCATAAAATGTCTTTTTCTACCGGCTTCATGAGAATTATACCTTTCTGGTTGTGCTTTGATCAGTAGACATTTCCAGGAGGGAAATCAAGCACTAGCAGTTTGTCAAGGGCACACAATATATAGAAGATGATGTGGAGAGGAGTAAGAGGAGGAGGAGGAGGTTTGGGCTTGCTGCTGCAGGTCCATGTTCGGGCAGGTGCATGACTGACAGCTGATCACACCAGGAGTAAAAAGTGTGTTAGTGAAGTGCACGAGATATCAGATCAAACCCTTTGATTTCTTTCTGTTGCTTCAAACTTTCAGCACAGATTTGCAGATGTTGCCATTTTCCCCCTTGAGCCAGGTAAGCAGCCTGGAAAGCAATCAGAAGGAATTCTCCTCAAACTGACCTCTGATGGAGGAAAATGGGCAGGGGGGGGGGGGGGGGGGGGGGGGGGGGGGGGGGGGGGGGGGGGGGGTATACGTTTCCTAACAGCTGCTCATGCCCAAACCAGCACTTTTCCAGGACTCGAGGAGATGAAAGTATCATTACCTTCACATCTTCAAGAACTTCACCACATTTTCTTCTTTTTCTCTTTAGAGGATAAGGAGCCTTAAAAAAGAGACCTATCACTGTGGGAACCGTCTCAACAATTCTCCACTCACACTCACAGACACACTTCATCTTTTCTCTATATTTCCTGAAGATTAGCTTCTTTTATGCCCAGTGAACGTCTCCAGTGGGCACCAAAAGCCTCGTCCTTCATCGCGGACACAGATTAAGCTAATTCACACAGCAGTGCCGGCCTAATGCCTAATCACTATGCTGCGCTGGCAGAACAGAGCAGTCTTTATGCTTGGGGCTGCCAGGAGAGGAGAAGCTAGCCGCCGGTGCCTATTGATCGGACAGAGGGGATGTGGTCAGACGTCCACAGGATGGAGTGCTGACGACAGTCCAACAAGCCGCCCTGATGAGCTGGCATGGAGGTAGCTTTACGCGCAGAATAATGCTGATGCGAGGGGAAGAGTCTGAGTTATCGTCGTCCTCTAGAACAGGGTCAGAGAGGATGGGAAAATGCTGCATCTGAACTCTCACACAAATTCAGTAAAACCTGAGAAAATACAAAACGTAGTTTTCAAATGATTTCATTCCTTAAAGAAAAGCTATCCAAGCCAGCCTTACCCTGTGTGAAAAAGTCAATGACCCACTTATTAAATCATAAATTAACTGTGATTAACCACATTATTTGGAAAGCTGCATCAGTTTCACCAGCCACAATCAGACCTGAAGAATATTTTATGATAATGGGCCAAAATATCTCCATCCATCCATCCATTTTCTCCCGCTTATCCGGAGTCGGGTCGCGGGGGCAGCAGCCTAAGGAGGGAAGCCCAGACCTCCCTCTCCCCAGCCACTTGGGCCAGCTCCTCCGGGGGAATCCCAAGGCGTTCCCAGGCCAGCCGAGAGACATAATCTCTCCAGCGTGTCCTGGGTCTTCCTTTGGGTCTCCTCCCGGTTGGACGTGCCCGGAAAACCTCACCAGGGAGGCGTCCAGGAGGCATCCTAATCAGATGCCCGAGCCACCTCAACTGGCTCCTCTCGATGTGGAGGAGCAGCGGGTCTACTCCGAGCCCCTCCCGGATGACCGAGCTCCTCACCCTATCTCTAAGGGAGAGCCCAGCCACCCTGCGAAGAAAACTCATTTCGGCCGCTTGTATCCGCGATCTCGTTCTTTCGGTCACTACCCAAAGCTCGTGACCATAGGTGAGGGTAGGAACGTAGATCGACCGGTAAATTGAGAGCTTCGCCTTTCGACTCAGCTCTCTCTTCACCACGACAGACCGGTACAACGCCCCCATCACTGCAGATGCAGCACCAATCCGCCTGTCGATCTCACGCTCCACCCTTCCCTCACTCGTGAACAAGACCCCGAGATACTTAAACTCCTCCACTTGGGGCAGGACCTCGTCCCTGACCTGGAGAAGGCATTCTACCCTTTTCCGACTCAAGACCATGGTCTCGGATTTAGAGGAGCTGATTCTCATCCCAGCTGCTTCACACCCGGCTGCGAACTGCTCCAGCGAAAGCCGGAGATCACGTTCTGACGAAGCCAACAGGACCACATCATCTGCAAAAAGCAGAGACCTGATCCTTAGGCCACCAAAACGGATCCCCTCACCACCTTGGCTGCACCTAGAAATTCTGTCCATAAAAGTTATGAACAGAATCGGTGACAAAGGGCAGCCTTGGCGGAGTCCAACTCTCACCGGAAACGAGCCCGACTTACTGCCGGCAATGCGGACCAAGCTCTGACACTGGTTGTACAGGGACCTAACAGCCCGTATCAAGGGGCCTGGTACCCCATACTCCCAGAGTACCCCCCACAGGGCCCCCTGAGGGACGCGGTCGAACGCCTTCTCCAAATCCACAAAACACATGTAGATTGGTTGGGCGAACTCCCACGCACCCTCCAGGACCCCCCCAAGGGTATAGAGCTGGTCCAGTGTTCCACGGCCAGGACGAAAACCACATTGCTCCTCCTGAATCTGAGGAGAGAACCAAACTATCTCAAAAATATCAAAATATCAAAATATCTCAAAAATTAAAATGACATCATGCCCCTTTCCAAAGACATTCAACAAACTAAAGGATCACTTGGTAGTTTTGGCTTGCTTTTAGCACCCCCTAGTGTCCGTTAGTGAAAGCAAAAGTGAAACTTCTCTCCTCGCTGTGCGTTGGTCTTTTTAACACCTTAATCTAACTGCTGAAACGTCTCCTCAGCCTTCATTAGTGTCTACAGGAGCGGTTCATCACTAAATCAAACAAATCAGCTGTGTTCATGATCTAAAACATGCAGGAAACATGCTGGAAGCAGACTGCAGCACCAGGCATGTCAGCTCCACTTTACTAAGTCCAACAGGGACCGGACCAGCACTCTGAAAGTTGCAAGTGTGGTATTCTGGCCACAGAGGGCGGTGGGGGTCTGAGTGACATTTCATTAACCCTGTAAAGGGTCATTTTAGCACAAACTGGATCATATGAAAAAGTTGCATAGTATGCCTTTAATTAAAACATTTGTCAAAAACATTGGGACCTCCTAAACGAATATTTTGTGGACTAACGAGACAAAAGTGGAACGTTGTCCATTACATCTGTTGTGAATCTAAATGTGCATTTCAGAAAAAGAGCATCACTACAATAACCAAACAGTGGGGTTATAGTGTGGTGGTCTGGGGCTGTTTTGCTGCTTCAGGACCTGTAATTGATGGTAATTGATGGAACCATGAATTCTGCTCCCTGCCAGAATTCCTGAAGGAGAATGACTGACCTTTGATCTTAAACAGGCTGCTCAAGCTGGAAAACCCTCCTGAATGAAATCAATTTTGTAAAAAACGAGTGGAACCCCCCCCACAGCGATATGGGTCAGGAATACTAACATTAACCTGCCAGACAGACGTCTATAAAGCAGACAGATAAGTAAACATTTAACATTTTGATATCCCTGAGCTCTATTATCTCCTTTATGCTCTTGTTTCTTTCGAGGCTTTACTATCTGCAGCGCCTCGTAGCCGCAGGCAGCTAGCTGACAATTGATCCGCACTCGTAGACTTTTTGATTGCATATTCATGGGAACGAGGAAGATGCTAATTGGCAGCCACAGCGTGCTCATCAATCAGATAACTTGGCGCATATGTTCGTGACGAGGTGCTTGTAAAGCTTTGCTGAGAGACAATTCCACAATGCTGGCATTAACAGTGGATGTGTTGCAAGCGTTCCACAATGACGAACGTGTCATTTCACTCCTTTTCTCCTAATGTGTATGGGTATTTTTAGTTTCTGTGTTAAAGTTTGTTTTAAAAAGAAAAGATCATCATTGGAACTATTTAAGTTTAAAACAAGAGACGATTGAAAACACAGCAGACTGCACGCAGACACACGTGTAACACATGTTCACGTTACACGATCTCAACAACAAAGTTTTCAGAACCTAATTAAATTCATTGGTGTGTTGATTTATTTAGCAGATGCTTTTACCTAAAGCGGCTCATAATTTTCGAGATAAAAAAGCAACAAATCAACCTAACATGCATGTTTTTGGTTTTGGGGAGAACATGCTAACTCCACACGAAAAAGCTGCTGCTGAGATTCAAACCTGCAACCTTCTTGCTGTGAGGAAACAGTGCTAATGTAATAGATATGTAAAAAGAGTAACAATAGGTCTGTGATCTGTTAGTTATGTCTGACGAATGATTCATGTTTGACTGAATAGATCAGGGATGGGAGTCTTGCTAGCACTGCTGCTAAAGAAGCATGGTGTCTCTCGGTTCCAGGTATGAACCGTGTGATTTTTGCTCAGAATCTTTTTTAAAATGTGCTCCAGGTTAATTTGTGTTCACGGACTGGGTGCTAAAGTATTTAGTGGAAGATTTATTTCTGTTTTAAAACGTTTTGAAGTAATTTGTAGTAGCTAGCTTAACTGCGCTACCCATATAGTAGCTCAGCTGTAGCATGTGTGGATGAGGGATGTGTTTGTTTCTGGAAGACTTGAATGACATGCAGTTGTTAATGTGTCTGTTTAACTGAAAATGAAGTTTAACCAGTGTGGTTATTGTTAATTTTCAGAAGAGAATGACCTACAGTCGGATACGTAAGTTTTCATTTCTTTGTTTTTGCACAAACATTTGTGAAGTCGGTCAGCCTGGAAATCTAGACAAACTTTAGCATTAGCATCAGATTTAGCTCTGCAGGTCAGCCTAGCTACGCTGTATTGTAGCCTCAGCAGGTCTACCTTTGGCCCGAACAATTTTAGATCTGGTCCATCACAGAGCTCTATGTTTGTAGAGAGACGTTGGGCGGGATTCAGCTCCAGAGCTGCGACAGAAAAACTATAAAGATGGCGGCGGCTCAGGAACAGCCCTAGCTTTGGCATCAACTCTAGATGATTTAGACTTGGGCTTTGAGACATGAGCAGATAGAGGTCCTTTATTTAAAAAAATGACACATTTGCTTCTTCTTTGTCTTCTTCTGCCATGTTGACTGATTTCCATTGCTCTGATTGGTTCTAGCCCTTTTGAGATCAAATACAATCTTGCTAGCGCTGCTGCAAATGAAGCAGCGCGTTTTTTTTATATCTCCCAGCTCCAGTCCTTGTTGAGTCCAGAGTGTAACACTACCACCATTCAACCCGTTTATTCATTGAACAAATTGAGCAAAAGTAGCTTTTAGAGATTATTTTCTTCCTGAAAACATCAGTTCTGAGTGCTGATAACCTGCAATTTGTTACACTAACAACACTCTGTCTCCTGGTGGTGGGTTTTCTGATGCCTAAATATGATCACTTTAGTGCATGGTTGCCTTGCAGCAAGAAGGTTGCAAGTTCAAATCCCTGCTTGGTCTTTCAGCATGGAGTTGGCATGTTCTCCCCATGTGTGGATGGGTTTTTTCTGGGTATCCTCCTACCTAGGGACTCTGAACTGTGAGGATTGGAACATACAGCGCTCCCATAGCAAGATCTGTTAATGTATTCTAATCATATTCACAAGAAACAAAAACAAATTCACAGTTCTTTTGATCTTCAGTCACAGTTTGGTGAAAACTCTTTTTATCATTCTGGTTGAAATTTATGTAAATTAATCATTTTTAATTATATATTTTTTCATTTTTGTCCAAATATTTGAGTTCAAATCCAAGTTTTTTTAACCACTCAGCCCTATAGGAGAACACAAAATCTCTTTGAAGCAAATGAAACTTATAACATTACCTTTTCTTTTTTCCAAACACAGAAAATAGCTTTCGGAGGCTTTCCACCGATGTGGCACGAGCTTCTTTATTTCTCCCCCCATTGAGTGTCTGCTCCATTGATGTTTCCTCACCATCTGCTGACCTTTACATTAAAGCCAGAGAAGATAGGGAAATTGTTTGTCATTTAAAGGTCAGTGGAAAGTGTTATTGCATTACAGCAGCGCAGAATGGATCATGTAACTGGCACATTGTGTCTGTTCAAACCTGCACTTTTCCTTTTCAGAGACCACAAATGGAAAAGTTTTATTTTGACAAATAAGGCTGACTTCAACAATAATTTAAAGTAACAACAGATACTTTTTTAAACTTTAAGCTTTAACGTTGATCTCAGTGATTGTTGAGTTAGAAACGTGACCAGTTTCATATCTGACACCACTCTGCAGCCCTCTGCTGACCAGATACTGCACTTAACAGTTTTTGGGAGCGGGTAGGTGTTCTAGGGGGTGCTCTTGTACCTGCTTTAGGGCTGTAATGTTAGCGGTTAGCATTTTCAGTTCACTGATCATCAATAAAAAGCACAAGAAGTAAAAGAAGGTTTTCTGTTGGCATCATGGTGGAGCCTGGAAGTAAAAGTAACAGAGTAATGTCTTTGGAGGTGAAGCAAAGAGCTAAAACCAGAGTGAACATCGGCGCGGCCTACACTAGTTTGAGGGAGCTAAAGGAGGCTACAAAATCACGGACTGATGGTGACCTGGCTTTGTTGCTACTGGACTTGTAAGTAATAATATTTTTGTCCAACAGTGTGGATCTTTTTACTTCATGGTTTATTTTAGAATTAAGCCTAATTTATACGTCTCCGTCTGCATCGGTACGGAGACATGCAGCGCCATTTTGTGTCGGCACAAGAGCTCTCCAACAGGCCCGCAGAGGGTGATGGAGACATGCCCTCTTTTTTAAACTGTTTGTCGCAAGCTTGTGATTGGTCAGGATATTCATCCGTGACTGATGGAGTATAAAGATACGCAGCAAGTGTTTTTTTCGTGGACGGAAATGACAGGAAACGTGGGTTTAGAGGTGGCGAGTGCATGAAGAGGTGGAGGAGAATGAGAGACAAATTCGTCCGTGTTAAAAATTCTATAAAATACATTAAAACAATGTAAACACAGTGGTGAATACACTATCGTTGACCGGATACGTGACTGTAATGGCGGCAGGATACCCCAGAAAAGCGCTACGCCCTCTGTTGTCCTGGAGTGGAATTGCTTTGTCACTCTCCCCAGGTGACGGAGAAGTCTGAAGGAAAAACATCTCCGTCAATGCGTGTGCGTGACTTTACATTCGACCTGACGGAGAAGTTTAATTAGGCTTTAGTTGGCTCATGTTGGTGTTAGCTCGTTGTTAGCGCTAGCTACAGCAGGCTGCAGCAGGGTTGTTTATGACAGTTGTAATTCCACTTTCAACCAGTAGGGCAGAGGAGCAGGAAGCTGCTCACTGTTACTTTAAGAGCTTATAATGAAACAAAATATTTCTTTTAGGCATGTCCCAAGCTCTGTTCTGTGACTTTTCAAGTTTTTTCGAGCCATCAATCTCCTCATATGGTAAATGGCCTGTATTTGTATAGCACCTTCTTAGGGTTCTACAACCCCCCAAGGCACTTCACAACACAGTCATCCACCCATTCACACGCTGGTGGGGATGAGCTACATTGTAGCTACAGCTGCCCTGGGGCGCACTGACAGAGGCGAGGCCTGCCGTACATTGGTGCCACCGGTCCCTCTGACCACCACCAGCAGGCAAGGCGGGTTAAGTGTCTTGCCCACGGACACGACGACAGCGACGTGAACCTGCAACCTTCTGATTGCAAGGTGGCCACTTAGCTCCTCTGCCACCATCGCCCATATCAAACCTTGTTCTTTGTAGAAGAAAAGGGAGATGTCTGATGTTAGCCACGATGCATTTAGTAAAAAAAGGAGCTTGTATGTAGTAAAAGGTAAAACTAGTTGCTCTGTATTGTGTTTCCTTGTGATTAATGAGAAGGGGACTTTTAAGGAAGAAGAAGCAGGGAGACGGAGGAGGTAGCGATGTGTCGGCGCGAGTCCAGAAAAAGCAGCAATGTGTGTGTGTGAGACAGACAGACTCAGACAGGGGTGTGTGTGTGTGCAGGCCTTCTAGTGTGTCTCTGCTGCTGACTCTCCCACCGTCTCCTAATGAGCTCACTGCAGATGGGACTCCCTCTGTCAGCCCGCTGCCCTCCTCCTTCTCCCTCCGCGCCATTATCCATCCTCCATCCCTTCACTCTCCAGTATGATTAAACAAAGAGACAAAACTGAGAAACGAAGGCGGCAAAGCCAGACAAAAGGTGACGCGACAAGAACTGGGTGGGGTGGAGGAGGCATAGGATGTAGGTGAGTGAGGGGAGTCACTGGAGGTGGTAAACTGTTAAAACATGGAGAGGGCGGGGGGTGTGAGCGAAAATGGGAGTGAAAGATGCTTGTATGCAGCGAGAAGGAGAAGAGGCAGAGGGTGGGTGCGAGACCGGGAATCATCGATATCAAGAAGTGACAGAGACGTGTGAAGCGAGCGCTGCACAATAGGATGTGGGAAGGAAAACCACAGAACTGTGTTGTGAAAATCCAAATGCTGTATTGATATGTGTTGAGAGGAGGCCGTACAGGCAGAGCTGTTTGCATGTGGCTGCATGGCCACGACACCATATTTGTGCCTGTCACACGATACTCACAAATCTGGATTAATAACAGGCTCAGCTAGCTCTCTGCCAGAGTTAATTGAGCATCAAATCTGAAGTGCAGATCAACTTGATTTCCCAGGCAAACTCTGGGATGTAGCTCAGGCTTGGCTCATCACATTTTTTTCCTCTGGTTCATACATACGCTCGTGACCTTTATCATTGAGGTTTACAATCAGATTTATCATGTAGCCGGAGGTTGGAGGCAGGGTTTATTGCAGCATGCACGGAGCTGGGGGTGTAGCTACATGTTGCACCACCTCTTTGACATTTCCTGGACTCTGATGTCTGCATTACTTCACTTATATCTTCTTTTTGGTCCTGGAGAGCCACTATCCAGCACGTTTTAGAGGTTTCCCTGCTTCAACACAGTTGATTCACCTGCTCAGCAGCTCATCAGGCTCTGCAGAAGCCTGTTAATCACCTGCTGATTAAAATCAGGTGTGTTGAAGCAGGGAAACCTCTAAAACATGCTGGATAGCAGCTCTCCAGGACCAGGGTTCCCTACCCCTGTGCTAACATTACTTTGCAGACCAACGGTCCAGCTTTTCCTTACAGAATTGTTTCAGTTCAGCCACTTTGGAAGTTTCTTTCCGTCGTGAATGGCCTTTTTGAGGTCAAAGGTCAGACAGCATCCTTCAGAATTTTCTGGTAGAGCACAGAATGGTCCAGGCCCTGAGGCAGCAAAGCAGCGCCAGACCATCGTAGTATCACTACCATGTTTGTCGGATGTACTTTTTTTTTTAAATGTGTCAGTTTTACTCCAGATGTAACATGGATGGAACATTTTATTTTTGGGAGGGGTGTGTGTGAGTAATGTGTGTGTTTTTTCATCAAACAGTTTTGATCCATTCACAATTTCTACTTTCTTTACTTAAAGGTAATGCATACGATGTTTCTGAATTTCAGGAAAGAAAATGCGCAACACTGGAAAGTTGGAATATAATTGTAGATAACTGAAAGGAGTGCGCATGCGCTGAAAGTGAAAACTAACCCAGGAGCGAGCACGAACGACGGCCTTGCGTTAGCTTCACCAGTAGGGATGTAAGAAAATATTGATATGGCAATATATCGTGATATTTTTTCCTGCGATATTATATCGATATTCAAAAGCTGTGTATCAAATTTTTGGAAGAATTTACATGCAAACATTTGTGTATTTTCTTTTTTTTTTGGTGCAATTCAAACGCCGACTGCTAGTTGGCAGCAGTGTGCAATGGGTTTTGTTTCCACCACTGAAATGTAAATCCCTCTGTTATGGTTCAGATATGTTAAACATGTTATGTATCAGTGTGGTCTGTTTATTGAATTTTCCTACAATAAATTCAGTCTAAAAAAATCACTAATATAGTCTGGCTGAATGTATCGCAATATATCGTGATATATCGTATCGTCTCCCCTGTATCGTGATACGTATCGTATCGCCAGAATTTTACCAATACACATCCCTATTCACCAGAATGATTGACAGTTATGCGGACCAGTGGTTTAGATGATCCACTCGGAAGTAAAGAATGTCCGCAATACCTTTAAATGAGGTACAACTTCATAAAAATGAGGTTTATTGATCATACATTCCAAAAAGCAGTGTCAACTCAAGCCATTTGTGCCCCACTCACTTTTGAAATTAATCCTTGGGGACACACCACTTTAAAATTTTTTTACTTTTGTCCCGTCAGTCCATGTAATATTTTCCCAAAAATCTTGGAGATCTTCAATATGTTCTTTGGTCAATATGAGACAGCTTTTGTCTTCTTTGTTTACTAATCTGACAAAAAGAGGAAAATCAAGTCATCTTTAAGGAGGAAAAGACTTTTTACAGCTCCGTAAATGGAGATAAAACAGGATCTGAAGCAAAACGTGATAAAAAGAAACGCTGGCATGATGAGTTGTTGCATGACAAGAAGCAGGATGGGTGTATCGTTGTTGGCCTCATCGTTCGTCTCAGCAACAGCAACATAGTATTATCTCTCTGGCTGGTCAAGTGAGTAATAATATGTTTGATGGGATACGAACACCTGTGCCTGAGCAAATGGGAGTGTGTGGGCGAATATCTGTGTTAGTCTTCTATCAACTCACTTCAGTACTACCTATTTCTGATTAAACCCAGAAAAAACCCAAAATCGAGTCAAAACTCTATTTTATTATTGTGGAAACAGACCGATCTGTGCCACCTGCAGGCTAAAAGCATTAGCGGCTACGCTGCTGAGCTAGTGACACCTGCAGGAAATGAGAAATAATAATATCATAATTCAGCTCCTAGCTGCAAAGGTTGGCTTGTCTAACATGCTATAAATTAGCATGGGAAGACAAAGCAAACGTGTGTAAAAGTTGTAGAAGGAGGATATATGAGTTTTAAATTTAAGGTGAAGAGGAGAGGCGGTAGTATTATATTAGCTGAGAAGACAAAACCTGTAGAGAATTCACTTGATCTTATATTACATGTTTTCCTTCAGAGACACGACAAAGCTAAAGGTGGCTGAATCACATCGGATTAATAAACTCTAAACAACCTGCACATAAATCAGACTTGTGACACCGGCACAGAAGGGAAGAGGTGGTTTGTGGAGGAGAAATGAAAGAGATGCTCAGTTTGCTCCAGACGATAGGGCTTTACTGCAGCTTCTACCTGAACCTTTATTTGCAATGAATAGAAACAAAACTTCTGCGAGGATTTATTTCTATCATCCATGGTTTTATGTTCACATTTTCAAAATCTACACAATTTAAATTGGCAGCCATGGAAGCAATATCTTAATTTTCTCCAGTTACGGCAAATGTTTTTGTGTTATTGGTGACCTTTTGAGAATCCCCACCAACATTTGGTGTGTTATGTTACAGTAAGACAGAATCAGGCCTTCCTGTCAGTTTTTACAGCTTTTAACACAATAATTCGATGCTGTCAGTGGCAAATGTGTCCTGCTAAACTGCTTGCCCTCTTTGTCGCAGATTGCCACTTTATTTCAAACTGGCCGAACAAAACCATTTAATGATTTAGATGACAACACTGAAACTGGTAGTTGTGTCTAATAAGATCTATTTAGTGTTCTGTCTCACACACAAACATGAGGCCCGTTTCCACAAATTTTACCAGACGTTCGTGGCATGCACGTGGGCTGGCCTGAAAAGAACAGTTTTCTGACTATTTTAGGAACTAATGGAGTACCTGAAGTGGGGTATGTACTTGGAAAAAGCCCGGTAGAGTTGCTGGGCGGGGCTTGTAGTTAACTCATGCTGATTGGTTGCAGCTCAGTAGGAAATGACGTCAGCAGACGTAGCCAAACAACCGGTATTTGTAAAATTGGACGAGTAGTTGTTAAAGCAGAATGGAAGGAAATAAAAGTGATCCCTCTTTTCCACCAGACACGAAAGTGGTGTGTAACATATTAGCGGCGTTTTACCTGCAACCACCCTTCCAAACCGGAGCAATTCTGACGCAAAACGGGAGCAAAAGCGTTCCACACGGCTGATCCCGTGAGGTCACAAAATCACGGGAGAATTGCAACACCACGCGTGATTTCAGAAGTCCACACAACAGTGTTGCCATATTGGAAATGTTAAAGTATCGTACCAGGATCTTAAAATTATCGTATTTTGAGAAAAATTATCGTACACTATTTAGTTACATCCTGACATGTCTGATGAGGGCCGGAATATACTTGCAGTTTAACCTCGCGTTGGCACAAGCAGCAGGCTGCGTCTTTGTTCATATACTTGCTGCTGCACTGCATGTAGTACCGGAGTGTTCTACTAGGGGGCAGACGAGAGTACTCAGACCGGATAGAGAGCCGGTACAACCAAAACAAACATGGCGTCAATAAAAGAGATCAGTAACTAGTTAATTTTGAGATTACAACAGAAAAAAAGACAGCAGTGGTATCGTAGATGGTGTGAAAGACCTCTAAACCAGAGACGGTGTCACCATGGTGAGTGTGTCTCACTCGTTTTGTCAACTCCACCTACTGGTTGCTCGTATATTACAGCGTTTGGGCATGTAGCGTTGCGTTAATTTCAGGGGACGTGCACAAACGACGCTTCAAATCAACGCAAGCTACGCGTGGCAGCCATTTTAAACACGCGTACGCATCGCTAAACTGCAAGTATATCACGGCCCTTACAGCTTTGTTATTAGTGTATCAAACACATGCAAAATTATAGTTTTTAAAGTAGTTTTAGCTTTAGGAGTGTCTCTGGATTCAATTCGCAGCCGCAGATTCCACAAAATGAAGGGCTAAAATGATCGTACATAAGGGATTTATGATCGTACCGAGGGCTAAATTATTCTACAAATACGATAATTATAGTACGTCTGGCAACACTGCCACACAATAATAAGCAAGGAGAAAGACAGCTGCATGTATCCAAGGTCTGTGGTTTATTTTCTGTTTTGTTTACATCGAGGTTTCACAGGTAATGACGTACTGCATGTGACTATTATTTTGAAAGTTTCCGGATGTTTTACACTGATTTTGTGTTTGACTTCCTGTCTGGCCTGATCTGAACTGCAGAGTTTGATTGTGTTTTGGAAGCGTGGCGTGTAAAAAATAGACTAGAAACATAATGATAGCATCCTTTTGCTTCTGGGACGCGTCTAGAACGTTACACTTAGCTGCCGGTGGAAAGGACCCTGTCCACTATAACGGCACCTAATTGTACGTTTCGCGGCTGTTTCGCAACGCTTTCACGTCCAGTGGAAAGAAGGGGTCAGCAGTGGAAATCTCTCCCCCCACCCAACGCAACAAATTTCACTGCTTCATGGTCTCACAGTGTGACTCTTCTGGTTATTGAATGTCACTTTTTGCATCACACAGCCGCTCTCCCAGTTACCCGAGTACGTAGATTAAATGACGGCGTACATTGATAGAAAAAATTTCAACGTTAATAATGTCCGCGGACACCTTCTAGCGCTGATCAGTGACGTCACTCACTGCCAAAGCAGTCGCAAAATGCTGACATCTTAGCAAATCCAGAAAGACAGATTTTGTATGGAGACTCAACGGCTGAAAGGACCAAGCCATCGTATCTCCCGGTCAGTTTTCCCCATCCCAAAATTCTTATATTGGAAACACGGCTTTTCACACAGAGTGGCCTCTTTATCTTAAGATCTTCAGGTCAGCTGAGTGGGATAAATGCCCAAAACGGGTGCCTGAGGTTGAATCAGCAACCCATCAGCTGCACACTCTGATCTTTATCAGCTGGGACTACTTCCATCTGCCAGTCAAACCCTTCCTCACATCTCTGGAAACAGATGTGATGGGAATGATGGAAAAGACAAAGGAGATAAGGATCAGGCCAATATGGCCTCTTTATGGATCGGACCGCCTGTGTAGATTCACATCTGCTTGGTTCAAAGGAGGAGAGGAGAAAGAAGGGGTCATCAGAGAACAAAAGAGCAGGTAAGAGAGGGAGGGTTGTTGGACAAAATGGTGTTTGACATCAACAACAACAATCATCACCCGTAGAACACAGTTTATAAAGGTGAGCACAGATTTAGCTGTGAGACTTTCGGCGTGTCTGAGAGAAGAGCAGCAAGCGAAATAATGTTTTGACCATGGGGTGAATTATTAGTTTGTTTATTGATGTGTGTTGACAGTGGAGAGAGATCCACCCGCAGCCAAGCCCCAGCTCCTGCTGTCCACATTATTCGATTTCATTTCACAGTCCCTGAGCTAACAAAGGCAGGTTTTCTGTTCAGCTACACAATGTGCTTGTTCTGAGCAAAGCTCATGTCAGTGGAAGCTGCGTACGCTCCATCCCAGCGTTCAGGCAGTTTTATTTACTCCCAGCTCCTCCAGAGGCATCCTTTTGTTAGATGCAGTAGCTCACCTGACAACGAAAATGGTCTCTTTTAACAAAACGGCAAGAGAACAGGACTCTCATTTTGCATGAGTTTAGATTAAAATGCGCGTGAATCTTTGTTACACACAAAAGCCTGAAGTGATTGCTATGAGAGAGGCTTTTTTTAGTTGTGTCACTGCTGCTGGGCCATGAATTATAAATCAGATTGGAGAAAAATTTGAGTTTGAACTGTGCAATTCAGCACATTTGTATTTCACTAAAACAATATATGTGACAAAGAAAATTATTGTTTTGAAATTACTGCCACGATCCGCTGTGCAAGTATGCATGCAGGTCCATTAGACTTCTGAATATCTTTGTTGCACTCAGTTTTTGTGACACCTGTAATTGTTCAGTGCAATGAATGAATAAATTACATTGACTAGATTAGCTAGATCTTTGCTTGCTTTGCAAGACAAGATGATTGGCTCCAAGTTTCTAGAATTATGTTCTGTTCAATTTTACTTCTTTGATAAACAATGTTTGTTTTTTCAAAATTTTGCCACTATAATAAACTTTAAAAAAAAGCACGTAGCATGACGTCATCAAAGACAGACAACTATCGACCCTTTACACCTATGGCCCAATTCCAATACTCACGCTTGCACCCTTCAATTGCGCGATCCCGACCAGGGGTGCGAGTGCGTAGGGTGTCCCGATTCTCAAGTGCGGAAGATGACCACGCTCCTTTTGCACTCTTAATCCGCACTTCGCCCAAGTCTGCATTGATGCGGTCTTTGGGCAAGGGTATTACCCAGAATCCATTGCTGCGTGGGAATATTGAGAAGAAGGCGGAGCAATGGCTCAAGTGCTTTTTCTGAAAACATGTATTTTCAAGTGAAAGAAGTTCATTTTAAGGCGATTAATATTTATTCATGCTCTGAATGTTTTAGACTAAGATGTAAATGTGGACAGCAAGTAATTTAAATTTAGTCAAATAATTGTTTGTTTGAAAGCTGTTAATAAAGATTTTTTAAAAAGCACAAACACCAACCAGTATCCCAGCATGCATTGCGGTTGATGACGCAATGCTCACTGTCCCAATTCGGCAATTATTTGCACACTTGTGTAAATGGTAAATGGCCTGTATTTGTATAGCGCCTTCTTAGGGTTCTACAACCCCCCAAGGCACTTCACAACACAATCAGTTATCCACCCATTCACACACACATTCACACGCTGGTGGGGATGAGCTACGATGTAGCTACAGCTGCCCTGGGGTGCACTGACAGAGGCGAGGCTGCTGAGCACTGGCGCCACCAGTCCCTCTGACCACCACCAGCAGGCAAGGCGGGTTAAGTGTCTTGCCCAAGGACACAACGACAGCGACAGACTGACTGGGACGCGAACCTGCGACCTTCCAATTGCAAGGCGGTCACTTAACTCCTCTGCCACCATCGCCCTGTACTATGCACTTGAAGCCTTACTGCGCACTTCCTCTAAGCGCACTTCACAGAAGGGTGTAGGGCGCAGTGCAAGTACTGAAATTGGGCCTGAGTCACCAAATCACATGGGTCCACCATATTGGAGGGCAATAGCATAGTAAACAGTGAGCGAAATGAGTATTGAACAAAGAGAAAAGTAGTGCCTGAGATTGTTTTTGTTGTTGTCGTTTTTTGCGCTGCTTAGCATTGCTTCAAGTAGTTCAAGCCCAGTTCAGTTATTGGAAGAAGTAGCGCAACTAGGTAAGTGAATTACGGGAGTATTGAACGTAGAGGAAAATTAGTGACAGAGGTTTTTTGCCAGTTTAGCCTGGTTTCTACTAGTTCAAGCCCAGTTCACTTGTGGGAAGGTTTAGCACACCTAGGTGGGTCTCAGAGCAATAGTTACAAAAGTTACGTGTTAGCTAGCTTACGAACGTTAGCTTACGTTCTCCCTGCTGCTGTTCACCAATGTAAACAAGTTACCGGCTTTGCCAGAATTCACCCCACTGGGTTTATAACATTATGTGATAAACAGCGTTTCACTTTACACTGGAGCTGATTAAAAACAAAAGTCAAATTTGAGAATTTCAGAAGCTACGTTACAATCTATAAAATATGTACTTCTACTTTCAAGGAAAATATCCAAAAGTCTCATTTTAAGATTGAATAAATCAATTAAAACTAAGAAACAAAAGAAAGGAAGTATTAGAAGTAAATGTTATTGTTTTTAGGTGGGCAAGCTGTGTAAAAATAGCATGAAAATAAGAATGGTTTGCATGTTGTCTTAAATTCTCTGGGTTTTAAGTCACACAGATTTCACCTAGAGGTGACATCTGGTACTGCAGGCACACCACAATTTCACTAATGTTTTTTTTCATGGGCTGCATCTGAATAATTCATTGAATAACTATTGATATTGTCTGCATATGAATTAAATTTGAAATTGAGCAGCTCATAAATTTCTAATAATGTATATACGCCGCAGCACACCAGACGTGCTTTGGATTTACTGTCTTGAAAAATGAAGGAAAATTTTGGTTTTACTTATAAAATAGTTGAAAAAGCAAGCCTACCACAAATTTGCTAAAATCACATATGCACAAGGAAGTTAACAAGTTTTTTATTTTAAGACCAAATTTATTCTGCTTGTTTATTTTCTCATTAGCTAAGACAAGACACCACATGCTGTTAAGGCCAATTAGCCTCAAAATCTGCTGCATTTGGGCTTTTGCCAAATATATGGCGTAAAACCTCCAATCCGTCAAAGGGTAAATAAAAAACAGAATGAACTCGCCAATTCCACCAAAAAATGCAGAGAAATTGAAAATCCTCATACAGAGACACGCTCGCACATCATTTCAGTCTCTGTTTTCTCCCCTGGCCTTTTCTCTGTGGATTCAAACGGACAAGTTGATACAAAATCCTAAACCATAAGAGACAAACAATTGATCATAAGTACAACAAAAACCCACTCAGCAGCCAAGGGATAGCACACACACGTCTCCAGATTGCATTGCCTTCTCAGTGGCCTAGTGGTATGAGTGTCCACCCTGAGACTGGGAGGTCGTGGGTTCAAATCCACGGTTGGATCATACCAAAGACTTTAAAAATGGGAAACTCAGCATTAAAGGGTTGGATTGGAGGGTTAAACCACCAAATAGTTCCCGAGAGCAGCCACCGCTGCAGCTCACCACTCCCCCAGGGGATGGGTCAAATGCAGAGATGTAATTTCACCAGTGTGTGATGATGACTAATAGGACTTTAACTCTAAAGTAAGTCCAAACTGAACTGGATTATAACAGATCCGGGGCTTATCTTTAATTACACCTGTTTGCATTTTCCACATTATATATATATATATATACCAAATATATACCAAATTGAAAAGTGAGGAAGTCAGTGGGTGAACTTTGTGTGAAATAATTCCTGCTAATTCCACCTGTACTGTGCAGACATTAGATGATGGAAGTTGTTATCTCAGTGGAGCTGCTCTTCTTCCTCATGAAGTGGACTATATATATATTTTTCTCCATTAGATGAGAAGAAAAAAAGATATTGATTTCACAGACACAGCGAGGAAGGCTGGGGGATTGCATTTATTGCAGGTGGGCCACCTAATCTGTACCATTACTCTCTGCAGATGGTCAGTATTAGTGTTTCCAGAAAAGCTCACTCTGAAATGACAGTCATTTTCCCTGTGTGCTGTTTGCCATTTATGAATCCCATTAGGTTCTGGGTCAAAGACGGCTTTAAAATGATACGTTTTTCACCCGAGGTCTGCTGCACTTGCTCTCAAGAGGTTGAACGTCAGGCACGGCTGAAAAAGAGCTGTAAATTACGAGCTGGGCTGAAATTTATCCATAGATTATATCTCATCACATAGTCTGCTTTGACATTTGTGTGCTATATTGACACACAGCAATTTTAAAAGTGTTAATTTTGGGGTGTTGGTCCAATTTAACACTAAGAATAGTTAATTTAACACTAAAAAGAGTTATATAGTTGATGTGTAACACTGACATGAGAGTCAAATCCGAGTGTTAAAACTCTAACACCAGTGTTAAATTGTCAACTCTAGAAGAGTTGGTTTTTGACACTAAATCAGAGTTAACTCTCCAAAAAGAGTTAAATGAACTCTTACTGGTGTGGACCCATATAGACACTTTAAAAGTGGTGAAATCAACTCTGACAGTGTTAATTTGAGCATGCTGAATTAGCTGTGCACCAAATATTTAAAAAAAAATATATTTTTGGATTTTGTTAGAGATTTTAAAAAGCAAGTTCACTGAGAAACGTTTTTGTACTTGTTTTTAAAATATGATCAGTCACTCTGAGTTTCACATGCAGGCTGAATGTGAAAATCATCTTCCTCCTATTTCCTGCATTAGCAGCCAAAAGAAAATAGACGAGGAAATGCTCAGATTAGAAAAAGCAACTCAGATCTACGTCACACTGGAAAGAATGTGTTGATTTTTGCAGCCAGGAAACAGCAGAACACGTCTCGGCTAGTAGGAGCTAACCGTTAGCATTAGCAGCTCCACAACATGGCAGAACTCCTTCAGGCGTGTGTTATTTGTGGAGATA
This sequence comes from Aphyosemion australe, assembly GCA_006937985.1. NCBI lineage: Eukaryota > Metazoa > Chordata > Actinopteri > Cyprinodontiformes > Nothobranchiidae > Aphyosemion > Aphyosemion australe. The sequence goes on from SSNS01000002.1 coordinate 2,318,516, forward strand.
AAACATCAACGTTACAGAGCAAATGAAGGCAGTGGAAGAGTCACGTAGCTGTTAGCCAATCAGAGGTGAAATGTTTGAATTTCATGAATAATTGCAATTTAGTTGAATAAGTGCTAGTTATGTCTCTTAGCAGGAAGTTGACCACTTTTTTCTGGCCCAACACTAACCCCCTTTAAGAAGGAGCTAGTCGCTGATCTGGGTGTGAAGTTGGATGCGTCACTAAAGCTAGAGACTCATATTAATGGGGTGGTGCGCTCTTGCTTTTTCCGTCTGCGCCACCCATCCAGGATCAAGCCACTAGTGTTGCGGGCTCACTTGGAGACTGTAGTTCATGCTTTTACAACTTCTGCAGCTCCCTGTACTCAGGAGTTAGCCAGGCTACACTTACTCTGCTCCAGCTTGCACAAAATGCTGCAGCTAGATTCTTGACTGGCTCCAGAATGCAGGAACATATCATGCCTGTCTTGGCCCATCTACACTGGCTTCCAGTTTCTTTTTGAGTCAGGTTCAAGATACTTGTTTTTGTTTTTAAGTCTCTGCAGGGCTGTTCTCCAAGCTGTCTGAGTTACCCACTCGATGCAACCCATCACGTGCACTTAGGTCATTGCAGCAAGACTTACTAGTTGTTCCACGTGTGAAATGCTCGACTAGAGGAGGCAGCGCCTCTAAGCTGTGGAATGACCTTCCACTTGAGGTCAGACAAGCGCCCTGACTGCTGGTTTTTAAGAGTCAGATGAAGACTCACTTTTATCCTGTGGCGTTCCCTCAGCACGTGAGTTAGCCATATTTTTAGATAATTTAGCTGATTTTTATCCAGTTTTATTTTGTTCTTTTACCAACATCTTTTGCGTTTATCTCCTGCTTTCATGTGTTTTCATGTATATTTTGTTTGCCCTTGCTCGGGTCATTGATGTTTTAAATTATTTTATGCGTGTACAGCACTTTGGTTCGCCTCCTGGTTGATGGAAAGTGCTCTAGAAATAAAGTTGATGATGAAATCATCAACAAATCCTGCCATTTTCTGCCACTCTTTCCTCCGGCTAACTTCTACTTCCTGAAGCAGGAGCACCAGAGATTCATTTATACTAGAGACCACAGCGGATTGATGGAAAAAACGAGTGAATGAGTTTTAATAAAGTCTCATCCTGTTTGCAGATTTGTGGCAAGAGTTTTAAATAATTAAATAATCAGGAATAAAAAGGTTTAATGAAACCAGCAGCAGTTAGGTGTCCGACTTTGATGTTTAGGAGACTTTCAGCATTCAAAGCCTTAAATTGTCATGGAGAACTGGGAGGAGGGTGTGGCGTATGTGAGGTTTTAGATCTCATAAAGTCTTTCAAAGGGTTACATCAGTAGCACGTCTACCACCAGGAGAGCTTTGCAGCTCTGTTTTAGGAGAAATCAGTTCCTTTTTCCTCCATTTGATTTGAATGGGCTGCTAAAGTGAAGATAGAGGAAAACATGCACAAATATATGCTACATTTGCACACAATTTTTTTCCTGTTTTGTGTACAGTGTGAGATGTTCTGCTATCATACTGTGCAGCAAATTGATTTTCCATTTTCTCATGGGAAGTCAGGCGGTGTTACTTTTTCTCCCATTAGGGCACATTCACCGAGACAGCGGGAGGCCGGAGACCGACAAGGTCTCCACCAGCCTCCCCAGCAGAGACCTGCTGTCTCCAGCCTCCTGCGCCGCAGTGGACACTCTTTGTTAGCCGATCGCTGAGGCTGAATGAGATAGCTCCATGCTGCGTCCGGCCCAGACAAACGTCGTCCGTGCAGATATAATGTACAATCGTGCACAAACACAAAGAGGGAAATGTATTCCAGCGTAATCAGTTGAGAAAAACACACATCCACTGTCTTTGTCACAAACACCACAGGATAAATTTAGGGTCAGCAGGTTACAAACAAGAATCTGTGGAGCAACGAGGCTCCACTTGTTCAGAAACCATGGTAACGATTAGCTTTGTAGCTTCTGTTACTATGACAGCACGTGTTGCAAAGCAGATTGAAGTAAAGTGTTGTAATGAGCCAGTAAGAATCGGACTCTGAGGTTTTTCATCAAGTGCATGAGCAGAAGAGCCGATTCTGTTTGATTAATAATAAACTAACAACTTTAGGAGCTGTGCAGGTGTGAGGAACCGGCTTCAGATCAGAACCAGCAGTTAACACTTAAAAAAACACCTGATTGATTTAGGTTTGAAGACATTCCTGTGTTGAATTTGTATTAGGTCATGTGGTGAAGGTGTGTGAGAATACTCAGACAGGTGAAGTGGCTGAGTCTTAAAGTGGAGCTGCTAAAGCCGGTTGGAAGAGAATATAAAGATTTAAACTGAGATGGTTTTTTTTTTATTTACTGGGAAAATACAGCAGGAGGTGTTTTATTTGGTAAAGTCCCATTTTGTAGAATCTAGATAAATGGACTCTGGGTAAAATACTTCAATTTATTCAATTTATCAATCATTATTTCATATTAATCACAGTTTAAAATATGTTTAATAGCCCAGCAACAACATTTTTTATAACGTCCTGCACCTGTGTGTCCATGACGTCCAAAAAGTCACCCAGCCCGAGGTACAAATGTTCAAGTGGGGTCATCGTTAAATGTCCAAACAGTAGACCTAGTTTACATGTCCTATAGAAGTCCAGAATTGGCCTTGGACTGATTATGCGACATTGATTACTTGGTGGCTATCATGTACAAAGGACATCCACAATTACCTCATTTGGACCAGAATTAGCCCATATCTGTACGTCTTGGAGACGTCAATACATGACGTCTAGAAAACGTCAAAGAAAAGACGTCATCTGGCATCACAGTCTGCACCTTCAGGGGACCAAAAAACGAAAGTGCAGGAATGACCTGGAAAAGACGTCACTGCAACGTGTCTGGATGATGTGAGAAGGACGTCCAAAACGACCACCTTTGGTTCCAGAATTAGCTCTTCTCTGGAAGTCCTGGAGATGTCAATACAGGACGTCCAGAAGACTTTGATAAAAGGCGTCATCTGGCGTCACAGTCTGCACCTTCAGGGGACCAAAACTGGACATGCAGAATTGACGTCATTGCGACGTGTCTTTGCACAGTGAGCAACAATATTTTTTATTTAAATTCCTGCACCTGTTAGACGTGCCCATGATGTCCAAAAATGTTACCCAACCCAGGGTCTAAGTGCTTCACGTCATATTCACGTCCAAGTGGGGTCATAGTTAGACGTCCAGCAGACGTCCAGAATTGGTCTTGGACTGACGGACTTGATCTGCACGTCCATGCGACGTTGATTGTTTGGTGGGATGTTTCCTTTTTTTGTTGTTAGGTTGACATTTGGACATTTTTGCAGTTTTTAGTTTATTTTTTCAGTATTTAACAGAGAAGTTTTATAAAAAAAACTTTGTAGCAAATTATTTAGAAAATGAACATTTTCCCCAATTATCATGATACTTTTATTGGAAAACCATTTTCAGCCTATTTATGCATTTATAATTTGACAACGATTAAAAAAAGTCTATTAACCATTTGACACATGACTTCTTTTGAGATGTTTTATTCTTTAAAATTCATTTTAGGTATGAAAAAATGAAAAAAAATTTAATTCTGTGAGCAATAAGTAGTTGACAAACAAATATATTTTATTAAAATCAAACAATATTAATATAATTTGTGTCACTCTATGCACGACCAGTCGATTACAGAGTGAGATTTATACTTTGGTTTATGTGCATAAACCCTCAACATCTACACATAGATAAGAAAGCAATTCTTCATCCACTGTAGATGCTGCAATGCATGAAAGGGTTAATTAAAGTATTCATGGCAGCAGCCTGTCATGCATACTGGCAAAGGAATAAGAGGAGCCTGAGTCACCTGTGAATCCTTATTATCACAGAAGCAGCTGTGGGATCTAAGCAAAATCAATAATGCCATTTAACGGCAGGCCACAAGTGAAACGATGGTTAATCAGATGAATTTGTCTCTGACACATATTTCTAGTTATGCTTTGCATGCATGCCGACAAAAAAAATCCATCTACTTTCTGATAGAAATTCAACAAATAATTGAGAGAACTTGATGTTAAACAATTTCACAGAGAATCCTGCAGCATTTCACAGTCAATTTCACTCAAAACTCAGAGCATAGATATGAATCCCACTGTTAACTCAACGTTATTGTGGAGGTTTTGTTGTTAAACCGAGATTAGCACGTGCTTCAAATTGATCACGCTGCGTATTTTGGTAATTCGTCTTTGCTGCCTTTATCAGATGTTTCCCTGCAGAGGCTGGTGGTGAGTGCACTTTTGTGTGCAGCGTGTTTGTGAATACAAATGCAGAAGAGGGAAGTAGAATGAGTTTCTAGAGATTAAAAAACAAACAACAATTCCTGTTTCTTCTTCTCAATATAAATAATAAGAAAAATGGCAGATTTACTCATTTATCTGCTTCAAACAAATAGAAAACCCAAATTTACCCCTATTTAAAGGCAGTGGTGCCTCATCTGGGGCACCAAGTTGAATAAATCTTTTATTAATGGCTAATGTCCTGTTTTTTATGGAACCCCATTCCTGCCACTCTGATGAAAAAAACATCTTCTATCTCATAATTATGAGATACAATAATTGTTTTTATCAATTCTATTTTTAGTTCTTGTATATGCACAGAGTAGTCAAAACTTTGTTTTCACCTTTTTCTGATTGACAGTTTCAACTCCAGTCTGTCGCCTTTGTCAGATCATCACAGGTGTTGCTTGGTGACACGTCTAGCAAATAAACTCCTTGGTCCATTTTCATGGTCCATGCTACACCATGCATTTACTAGACCATGCATTGGACACTGTCGTCAACATGAAGGACATGGGCAGTAGAGGGCGACATCTTCCTCTACTGGCCACAGAAAAACAGCGACGGAAGTGTCACCAAGCAACACCTGTGGTGCTTTGACGAAAACGACAGACTGGAGCCGAAACTGTCGGTCAGAAAAAGGTAAAAACAAAACTTTTACTAGTCTGTGCATACATAAGAACTAAACCTGGAATTAGAAAAGCAACAAAGAATGAACTTAACAAAGATGTTTTTTATCAAAGTGGCAGGAATGGGCTTCCAGAGTTTTTAAAGCTTCTTTAAATAATAAATTTAAAAAAAAGAAGGCGATAACTTGCTACACCAAATACATAAACTTTGCAAAAAAAACCAACTTATTCATCTCCTGCAACAAAAATCTCTTGTTTTTGGATTTTTTTTGTTGTTGTTTTGGAATGTCTGAAAGAAAAGCCCCAAAAACAAAGAAGGAAAAAAAATGCCATGTCAGTGGAAAAGCGCTGACTGGATGTGACAGAACATCTCAGAAAGTCACTCTTTGAATCTTGCTCATTGTATCCAGATAAGACGGAACGTTTCATGTCTGGCGTTCATCTTACCGACAAGCGCAAGTGTTCACCAACGCACGAGCTCACAGTTATTTTTTTCTTTGCATAGTTAGACAGACTAACCAGCTGCCCCAAGGCCTTTTGGCTTGTGAAAAAGGACAGAGAGCTCTATTGTTTTCGCTGTGATTCAGTTATTACACAGAGATTAACACTGAAACTCGTATGTGCCACCCAGAGGCTTTGGACCCAGAGAGAGCTTGCTCTAAATGTCTTTCCTCTTTTCTTCTTTCTTTCTTTGCTTTTTCTCCCTCCGTTTCACCGTTTCTGACACACAAACTTACACATTACGTTGCGCATACTCATTCAAGCTTTGCCAGACAAACAGCTGCAATTATAGCTGAACATGGTGCATGCATAAACACACACTAACACACAACCTCAGTCTTGCATTGGTCTGGAGGAATGTGTTTAGTGGCTGATAAGGAGGAGAATAGGACAACGACATTAGAGGAGAAATGCCCACACAGCAGCATTTTGGTCATGCACACACACATGCATGCACACACACACACACACACACCTGCTGCATACATTGGAACAATGTACACACAAATGCACAAACGCATTTATGTACCTTATGTTGCATTCATGGTCAGACTGGTGGTGTTTTAATTGATGCTCATTGTAATAATTTATAATTATCAAATTAAAAAGAAAAATGTTCTTTTCTCCCTTTTTTCAACAGTATGCTTGAACAGTTAAGCTAACGACTACAAACTACAAATGTTACTCGAGTCATGTTCTCTTCAGATGCTTTTTTCATATCTTCACACGTGGAAAAGAACATAGTTTTTGCAAAAAAAACATTAAAATCAACAGCTGTGACTCTTTAAAGGACTTTGTTTTTTGTATGGGAAGCTTTAACTGAGCATTTCAGATCAAAAATAAACAATCAGAACTCATTTGGATAGCACATATCAGGAGGGCATGAACAATGGAGTGAAAGGGGAACAAAAATGGGTGACAAAAGCTGGCGAATTGTGGGAAACATTGTGCGAATAACAGAGCGGAGGAGTGAGAGGTGAGTGAGTGGTTGGATGACATCATGCTGATACGATCGAGGCGGCGGATTCCCAGTGGGATCTCCCCCCCCACCACCACCACCTCTGACAGATGTACGGTATCTCGCTGGGATCAAACAGGACCAGCAGGCACAATTTCAGCTCAGAGCAGCTGGAGGAGCATGTAATTAGCATCCAAGCTTTTCTTGTCACATGCAGCCATCACACATCCGATGGCACCAGCGCCTTTTGTGTTTACTTCAGTTTTATTTGCAGCATGTTTAACAGCTATTTTTGTTCATATTTTCACTTTTTTCCCCTATAGTTTATGTGCAAATCATATTAGTGGGGTAGTACAGAGCTTTCTGATATGCAATAAAGACAAAAGTAATTTCAAAAATTTAAAATACCACAGATAATCCATCTCTGCTACCTGTTATTGGACTACCATGATTGATTTAAGGAATGCAGTGTTTCAGAGCAAGGTGTAAGTCTCTGTGCATGCATGCACCATCACCTCACGCACATGTTTTATGTGCATTACCTGTCAGGACTCTTGAGAGACAGGATGTGTTGACGTCCACACCTCCAGTCTCACTTTTCTGCTCTCCCAGGAATACACTTCCTGTTATGCCACAGCTGCACACGGTGGTTTTATATTTTGTACTGAGAGTTCTGAAGCAGACAGAGGCCACTCCAAAGAATGGGAATAATAAATTTATATTATGTGGTAAGCTGTTGTAACATTATAACACAGAAACTGCTGCAGAGGATGCACTGGAGTGATAAAACAATACGACAGCTTTCTAAGTCAGTCAATGTAGCTGCATCCTTGCTCCGATGTGCACACAAAAGGTTAAAATGTGGTATTTTTTGTTTCTCAAAAATAATAGCACGAACTAATCATGAAGCAATGTTTTTCTGTTGACAGTTTGCCGTGTGAGAGTTTCACCTGCTGTCATCAAATAGATTTAAAAGGGCCATAATTTATTAGCTGTTTTTATGTGCTTAAATGTGCTTAAATATTATACAAAACTCACCTTTTCCATCCTTTTGTGCTGCCATATGAGTCTCATTTGCCTCTATAAACACTCCAAACATTAAAAAACATGTTGATCTGTTTTCTGTCAGTGTTTGGATTTAGGAATTAAATGCGTAAAATGAGCCATTTTAAAAAGTCCCCATTTGTGATGTCACAATGAGGGAAAATACCATCGAATCACCTCTTGCCTCTCCAGGCTGGAGGAACAGCGAGCCCTATCTAGATATGAGCTTTTTATCTTATCGCAGCCAATCAGGGGATGAGTGGGCGTGGCCAACTCCAGCTTGTTTTTTTTTAAAGTGACAGTGAAACGGCTCATTCTGGAAGGTACTGAAAGGCTGAAATTGCTTCTTTTGAGTGGGATTTTAATGCAAAAAACTTCATAAACATGTTTTGTATCAACCGTAGAACTATTATAACCTAAGAAAAACAATAATATGTCTCCTTTAACCATTTTAACCCCTGATGCACAAAATAATAAGTGTTTTCTGTGTAAATATAATACATTGATGCAACTGAAAATGGCACTTGTCACCTGCAGTATTTAAATCCTGCACTAGAGGGCATAAATATTTTATACTGCAGGTTTTTAAAGAAAGTACTAAGCTTGTTAAAGAAGCAGAGGCCCTAAACACATAAGAATAAAAAGTGTAGGACATCTAAAGGAGACAGCAGTTTATGTGTTAGCATTTCTTTATCACTTTTCTGATATGTAAAAGTAACGGAAACACGTTCAGATAGTTTTTTCTCACTATTTCTCTTTCCCTGTCAGAGAAATGCCCTGTTTCATTAGATCACAAGCCGACTCATGTCTGCCGTCTCAGAGATAACACCCAGGTAAATGTTAGCTCTCATCTACCTTTTGAATTCCAGTCACATTTTTGCATACAGGACAGCACATGATGACAACCGCGGTCAAGGTTATCAAATAACTCCAACCGTGCCCTCCTGAGCTCCGTCTTTCCTGATTTCACACACTTTCACCTCCCTTTTTCCCTTTCACATGTTTAAGATAGCACGCTGCTTTTAGAAGTACTTCTCAGTGCCATCACACTTTCTTTTCCACCTGTCAGAGTTGCTTTAAATGCACGTCATCTTCATCTGTGGCATTGGTGGAGTAGTGTTCTGCAGAGGTCATAAACTCAAATGATAATTTTGCAGATATGGGTGAGTAATGAGTGAAGAGGAATTGCATCCTGCCAATGTTGCAGAATTTCTCAGCGAGTAATGAGTATACAGCTAAATGTTTGCAATCTGAATTGATTATATATATAAAATCCCATCTCACCCTCTGCAGGTGGTCTCATCCTTCCAAGCTTGGGTCCTCTACCAGAGGCCTGGGAGCTTGAGGGTTCTGTGCAGTATCTTAGCTGTTCCTAGATCTGAGATGTCTGATGTTTTTCCTGGGATCTGCTTTAGCCACTTCTCCAGTTTGGGGGTCACTGCCCCAAGTGCCCCGAAGACCACGGGCACCACCGATGTCTTCACTCTCCAGGCTTTTTCAAGTTCTTCTTTGAGGCCCTGGTACTTCTCTAGTTTCTCGTGTTCCTTTTTCCTGATGTTGCATGACTTGGTGTTGCCACGTCAACCACAACAGCTGTCCTCTGTTGTTTGTCCACCACCACAATGTCCGGTTGGCTCGCCATCACCATTTTGTCGGTCTGGATCTGAAAGTCCCACAGGATCTTGGCTCGCTCATTCTCTACTACCTTAGGGGGTGTTTCCCACTTTAACCTTGGGGCTTATGGTGTGTTCCAGTTGTCCTCGGAACTCGGAATTTCCGACCAGGAAATGACGTAACAAGCTCGTTTTGCGTTCCAGATTCCAACTAGGAAAAAACACATAAAACCAGAAAAAAACATTTAAAAAATCAAACGTCAAAATGTAAACACCAGGAACTAGGGACGCTCCGATCCGATGACGCGATCGGAAATCGGGCCCGATCACGTGATTTTCAAAAGATCGGAATCGAGTGAAAAGATCGGATTTAACCTAATAAAACAATAAATTTGACTTTTTAAATTCATCCTGAGGTACAACAATGGCTTAGTTTTAATCTCAACAAGTTCCTCTACATCAGCATTCTTTGTTTCTTGGACCAAAACACCATTAGGTCACACAATTTACGGCAGGCAGGGATTCAGACACCATAACTTACAGCGGTTAGCTAGTAGGCTAACGCAGAGCTGCGTGTCTCCTCCGGAAAGCTATAATGTGTGTGTTTTGGTGGTATTTTAAAGGGACACTAGTTAGTTTTGACTTGATTATAGCACCCCCTAGTGTTCGTTGGTGAAACCGAAAGTAAAACTTATCTCTCCTCGCTGTACGTTCGTCTTTTTAACACCTTAATCTAACTGCTGAAATGTCCTCCCAGCCTTCATTAGTTTCTACGGGAGTTATTCATCACTAAATTAAGCAAATCAGCTGCATTCATGATCTAAAACACGCAGGAAACATGCTGGAAGCAGACTGCAGCTCCAGGTAGGTCAAGCAGAATATTTCTAAGTCCCAAACGACCGGACCGGCAACTGTGAAGTTGCAAGTGTGGTATTCTGGCCACAGGGGGCGACAGGGGCTGGGTGACCTTTCATTAACCCTGTAAAGGGTCATTTTAGCACATACTGGCTCAAGAACATAATTTTTATAAAGATGAAAACGTTGCAAAGTGTCCCTTTAAACCGCACAGCGAAGGCAGTGTAACAGCCACTTGTAATGTGTTTTTCATCAACGTACTTCCTAAACAAATGATGTTTTTTGGCAGATAAACTGCGTAAAATGGCATAAAAACAGAAAGATATACCTAAATAATAACAAAAAATAAAAATGAAGGAAAACTTGAACGTGTTTTCCCTTTTTTCTTCTTATTTCAATTCTTTGCTGAAGTATCGGATTGGGACTTGGTATCAGCAAATACTCAAAAACAAATGACTCGGACTCGGATTGGGAGCAAAAAACTGTGATCGGAACATCCCTACCAGGAACAGTTAAAAAACCATAAACACCGGTCAATTTCGGCGGCAATGCTGACGTTTTCAGCAGCGTAACTATTGATAACAAGAATAAACAACTCGGTGCTGTTAAATAGCAAAAAGAAAGAAAGCAGAACATATAAATGATGAAAAAATATAAAGATGACAACAACTATGGTAGCACTGGGTGCGGCCATCTTTAAAATGGTGATCGTGGGGTCCTCTGAAAAGTACGAGCTCGCAGCTCGGAATTCCGAGTTCATTGCGTCATTTCAGGTTAACTTATCATAGAAAAACGAGTTCTGAGGACAACTGCACCATTTTATACATACAATATATATAGATATATATCTATATATATCTATATATATAGATATATATATATAAACTTGTAAAATTGAGGTACAATTCAACTCCAAAGCCTATTATGTAGTTTTGTTTTGTTATGAACAAGGCAAACTCACTGGGGAAAGCAGTATTTCAGCACCATGGACAGCTCCAGCATAATAAATACTTCTCTAAGATTTATTATACATTAAATGTACAAAAAGCATGATGTCTAAATTAGTTTTGAAACCATTTGCTCACAGCTATTAACCCAGCCTTACCCATACAAACAAACTCCATTCAGTTGTGCTTTTGGGCAAAAACGATAATGGTGCATAATTTCTCCATTAAGACCAGCTTTATTGTGACTAAAGTATTTCTTGGAAAAGTGACTGTTTTTTTTCTTGCTTGTTGTTGATTTCACGTAGGTAGTGTTTTGGCAAAGGATAGATTTTACATAACCTTTCAATGTCAAAAGGGTCGCCATGAAACTAGGACACTGAGTAGTGTTTACCTTATTTCCCCTGCTTTTAGGCCCCATGGCTGAAAAGGACTGTGTTTAGCATCATAGTTCGCTGGGTTATACACTCACCTCGGTGGCACAGATTAAATAAACATGAACGTAGATTTAAGTTGTAAATAAAAAGTAGACATATAGTAAAATAAAAAAAATATGTCGAATAATATTTAGCTTTTTTACATTTCCCAAAGTCAGTCAATGAATGTGAATACAATACACATGAAAGGGGTTGGAAACACTGTGAAATGCAGATTGGTGTGTGTGTGTGTGTGTTTAGGTTTGTGAGTCAAGTACAATACTTTTGAGACATGATTAAAGCTTTTAGAGGAAGTCATGAGTGGCTAGCTCCTCTCAAATTGCTTTTGTTTTTTTAACACTTTCTCAGTTTTCTGACATACGGAAGACGATTAGGGCCACTGAAAATAAAAAAAGAAAAGAAAGAGAATTCTGACTTTTTAAAATTTTAATCTCTGAGGCCGTTTCTCAATATGTGTACTTGTCTGTACTTGTGTACTCCCGTCCTTGTGAAACGTCATCAACGATGGTCCAAGTACTGTTCCAATCCTAAGTACATATAATGGCAAGTTCGCTCAAAGTTCCCGGATATGTTCTTGCTCCGCCCATTGTATCGAGGATGCACTGATGCATCCTTCTGCGGACTTGGGACAGCAAAGTTTCCCATAATGCATTGCGCCGCTAACCGTTATACTCCGAACGGCAGAGGAGAAAGCTTATAACTGTTGTGTTTTATATCAGAAATACAAATAAATCAATATAAAGTTGTCTGTTATTGTAAATAATTGTGTATAACCTGTAAAATTTGCTGTGTATTTGTTTTTTCTTCTTTCAGACTCTTCACGATCCCTCAAAATGCTAATGAGCTAACCCACCATCAAAATAAAAGCATCATTGCTTTGTTTTGATGAAAAAAAAACTTTAGTTTCTTCATTTAACAGCAGGAAATGCTGATATTTTATCAGTTTTGATGAAAAGTGGACCAAATATAATACAACTAATACATTTTCATTGTTTTTTTGTCATTTAAGGAACAGACTAGACTTTTATTTTTATGTCAGGTCGTTTTTTTTTTTACCGTAGCAACAAGCAGCGCTTGTTGCCGTGAGGCAAAGAAGTACGCTTGTTCCAAATGCCGTCCTCGCCCATATGAAAAAAGTTAGAATTCTGAGAAAAAAGTCAGAATTCTCTTTCTTTTCTTTTTTTTCTTCTCAGTGGCCCTAATCCTCTTCCGTATATATATTTTTTCTTTTCAGTGGCCCTAATCCTCTTCCGTACTAACAAGACAAACATCATATGTTTATATTTTAATTTGCTATTTATGTATTTGGGGATATTTCACACTACATCACTGCACTGAGAGGTTTTCTCTTACGACGTTAAATCATTTGTTGCTCGCTCTATATGCCACTGGAATAGTTGTATTTCTTGTTGCCCATCAAGGCTGTTCTGACATAGAGAGAATGTGCTACGCGATCATATGAGTACATTGATTTTGCATAAACATGAGTGAAACAATGAGTGGAAAGGGATTTATGTGTCATTTCATGTTGGGCAGCATTGTGAAAGACAGATGTTTCTAAAGCCTGTAGGTTATTTTCACAAAGCTGTCACAGTTTCAGTTTTTGACCCCTTCTCAAGACTCTCTCTCTCTTTTTAGGAGCTTATCAGGGACACAGTGTTCTGACATGTGAAATGGGAGAAAAGGTTGAGGTGTGAGACAGAAAAGAGATTGGGGACTTAGGAATTAATATCGCTGCTTTCTTCCCACCATTTCTCCTGGTTTTCTCCTTTGTTTCTCCTCCCTCTCATCCCCCGTCTGCTTGTTTAAATCCGGTGTAACTGTAGTTCTTATCCTCTTGAGCACTTGGCCTCTCCTACCCATCCATCCATTCACCCATTAGCTACACCCTCTTTATCCTGGAGAGGGCCTCAGGGATATGCTGGAGACTGCATCAGTCGATGCTGAGTGAGAGGTGGGGGTACACCCTAAACAGGTTGTAGCACATCACCAGGCTCTCTGTTCTGCACGTTTTATTTCTTCTGACTGTAATCGTTCGAGTTGCCGTGAGGACTGAGTAGATACGACTTCCTGTCTGTCTCATGTTCTGGTTTTCAGAGGTGAGAGTGGAATCTGTGGAAACCTGACTTGTTGCTGACAGAATGGAATTTGGGATGTGACGGCAGTATAATATCAGATGTGTTAATGATCAGAAGAACTCGATATGGTGACAATAGAGGTGATAAAACTAGGTTGCTTCTTAAATTAATTGTGTTTGGTTTTGTGTCTGTGGCTCCTCTGATACACAGTGCTGCACAAAAGTATTTGCTCCCTTGGTGTTTCTTCAGGTTTCCGTTAAAAGTAAAAATCGACCCAAACCAACCTGACCAATTTCCCCCTTAACCTAATATAATGTTTGTAACACTTGGTGTTACTGCAAGACGGTTATGCAATCAAGCATTTGTGATAACTGGCAACTTGTAAAATGCTTTTATTCATCCATGTTGGAGTGTTTTCCAGCCTGTTTAAGCAATCTGATTTAAGACTTTGACTAGGCCACCCCAAAACCTTAAATGTGTTTTTTTTGAGTGATTCAGGACTCCTCTCGTGTAAGTATAACCACAACCAGCGCATCATGTGGTGGGCCTTAATCATGCAGGAGTATGTGCTCTTTTTGTGATTCAATCTTGTACGATACTTCTGTTAACCAATGAGTTGACAAAATGGTGTGTTTCATAATTTAAGGGGAAGGGTGTTACAGCCACCTGGTTTTAAGTCTGTGTATTTCAGTTTTTTTTCTCTCTCCCGCCCTCCTTCATGGTCTTCAGCTTGCTACCCAAATATGATTCAGCAGACTCTGTTCCTGTTCCTCCACCATCCTTTTTACATCTTTACTCCAGAATTAGAAGGATGTAAAAAAAATTGATACACTGAAATATCGTGAAATTTCGTGTTATGACACTGATGTGATATTTAAAAGAAGTGTACCTTTTTGTAATTGAGAAGATGCAAAGATTTACTTTATATCTTTTACGTGGTGCAATTCAAACCCCGACTGCTAGGTGGCAGCAGTTTTAACCACCTTCATTCTGATGGAACAACGAGATCCCGGATAACACTGGATTGGTCTTGGAAGTGTCTGGCCTTAGTTTTCCAATTAAATTCAGTCTTAAAAAATGTAAATATCATCTGGCTTTTAGTATTTCATTATATCGTATCGTCTTCCCTGTATTGTGATAAATATCAAATTGCCAGAATCTTGCCAATACCCATATTTAGGAGTAGACTTGCTGCTAAGCTTTGGATCATTGTTGTTGACTTTAAGATGAAAAGTGTCTGGATATTCTCCTGTAGGTTTTGCTAGAGAGCAGAAGTGGTGACAAGCCCCAGACCGTCACACTACCACCCCCATGTTTGACTGTCAGCATGGTGTTATTCTGAAATGCAGTTTTAGTTTTAATACACACATCTTCCTAATAGTTACGCTTTTGTCTCATCAGTACACAGAATATTTTTCCCAAAGGTCAGCATAGCCATGGAACTCTCCCATGGGTGCCGTTTCTGTCACATTATTTTTTATTTGTCGAATCATGAACTCTGACCTTCACCAAGTGAGGCCTGCAGGGATGTTTTTCTGGGTTATTTTGTTCTTGAATTTCATTAGAAGAGGATCAAATGTATCTGTTTTAAAATTGATGGAAGCGTTAACAAGAAATTTATGAGAAAACCCTATTTTAAGACATTTATAAGTTGCATAATAATACATATTATCATTGCTTTATAAGATCTTGCTGCATTTGTCAAAGGTTAGAACACACTTGTAAAGTATCTGTGCTTTCAAAATTCACAATGTTTCCAGTATCACCCTCCTTACAGCCTGATATTCTCAGTATTGAGAAAGAAAAACAGTGCATGTAGAACACATTCAGTAGTAGGAAACATAAAAGGTGGAATGATTTCTTTTCCCATGGTTCCCTGACTGTTGGGCTGAAGATTTCTGACTTTGTATGCATACGGTTTCTTCTGCCTTCAAACCCAGCATCCAATCTAGGTCAACCATCACCCTGCTTCCCAGTTGCCTGACTGAACTCGGTGCATATGTGTTTATGTGTGTTGGCATACGCATCCTTGGAAGCTACAACAAGAACAGAATGTGAAAAGATATTCATATACATAGTTTCCTTAGGATAAATTGGATACATGCTTATATTTTCCGAAGAAAGCCTCTAACTAATGGGTGTGCTTCTGGTAACAAAGTAATGTATTTCACAGACATGCTAAGGTGGGAATAGGTAAGGGTATTGATTGAAATAATCAATGTTTCTGTCTCGGTTGACTGCTTGCAGTGGGGCTTTTGAAAGCCTGCAAAACAGTCCTCAGGCATCAGATCACAGATGTCTGTGACCAGCCTCCTGAGCATGCTGGAGTCGGCCACACCCACCTCAGCCTCACCATGTGATCGGATCTTACCTCCGGCATGGTCTTCAGAGCTTTTTCTGGAATGAATTGAAAATACACTGTAAGAAATGAAATGTTGAATTTATTTAAAGTTATGTCAACCGAATCCACTAAACCTAGTTGCTTAACACTAGAACTCCCAAAACAGTCATTTTGACTGGTTTCATATGTTGAAGTGTAAGGTCAGTAGGAAGTGACTGAGGTTCGAACATCAATGCAGAAGATGACGACCCCCCCCCCCCCCCCCCCCCCCACCAGAGGAGGAGCCATGTCAGTCGCCCAACAGACAATAGGGAAACTTTTTTTCAAGGTTTAGGTTAGAATTATATTTTTATACCGTATTATTAGGTCTACACATCCATAATGACTGAACTTATAGCAGACTAGAACCATTTTACTCTGTGATGTCATTGCCAGCTTAGCATTCCATTGGCCAGAATGACAGCCGTTAAACTGTCTGCTAGTGGGAGTTCTAGTCTTAAAGTTAAAGTCCCAAGTCATCATCACACACTGGTGAAATTACATCTCTGCATTTGACCCATCCCCATGAAGGGGAGCGGTGAGCTGCAGCTGTGGCCACGCTCGGGAACTATTGGGTGGTTTAACCCCCCCCAATCCATCCCCTTAGTGCTGAGTGTCAAGCGAGGAGGCATTGGGTCCCATTTTTTCAAAGTCTTTGGTATGACCCGACCGGGATTCGAACCCCGATCTCCCAGTCCCAGGGCGGACACTCATACCACTGGGCCACCGGAGCTGGTCATGTGTTAAATGTAAAGATTAATATACATTGTTATACGTTATGTTAAAAGTAAATTTATATAACTTTTTACATTTAAGGAACCAGGTTTAGTGGAACCAATTGACATAACTTGGTTAAGTGAATTCAACATTTCATTTCTTACAGTGTAGATGCTGAAAACAAACCAAACCACTGGAACTGTGTGTAAGTCAGGCATACATGCGCTGATCAGTTTGAAAGACGGTTATGCATATTTCTAAATCTGTTCATAAAGAAAACTATAAAAGCTTTTTATCATTTATTATTTATGCGTTGGTTAAGAATTTACCATTTTAATTTATTTATTGAGATGAACCATCTTGTTTTCAAGCGGGTCCTCCATAGGTATTAACAATTAAATAACAGTTAGCTAATCAGTGAGGAGACTTTTGAAGTAAAAAGACAAAACACTAATCACATAAAATTCTAATAACCCAGATTTGATTTAAGTTCTGACCGTAACAGGTTACTCTCAGAATTTAAAATGCTCGTTGCATTCCATTTCTGCCACTAGATGTGCAAGAACAGAACTTACTTCAAATGGAATGCAGCCTCATTAATACACCTGTCTCACTCAGAATTTCAGATGTTAAAAATGTTAATAATGAAAAAAGAAATCAATAATTTTTCTAAACTAAATAAGGGTTTAAATGTTTTATCATGTTTTTTCTAATTCATCAAATGAAAAGTAATCGTGCTAAAAATATGAAAAATGTATTCATGGAGCACA
The DNA here is from genome assembly GCA_006937985.1 of Aphyosemion australe. NCBI lineage: Eukaryota > Metazoa > Chordata > Actinopteri > Cyprinodontiformes > Nothobranchiidae > Aphyosemion > Aphyosemion australe. The sequence goes on from SSNS01000002.1 coordinate 2,335,781, forward strand.
AGAGATCAAAGGAAATGATGCAAGATGCTGAACTTTTCAGCTGGTAAGACTTCTACAGTCCAACGTTTTTATTTTATGTTTCTTCCAATGAGAAACTTAAACCCTAGATAGTTTTAGGTGTAATGGTTGATAAATTGTTGTTTCAGTTTCCAAACCAAAAGATACTGCATTTCCCAATATGAGTATCAAACATATGGCAGTGTGAAATCATGTGATTCCAAGTTTTTATTTTCCACTCCAAAGGTGAATTAAATAGAACATAATTTCTGCTGTTCTGTGTTCCTTTTGCTTCAGTGACTTGCAGCAGGATCGAGCTGTAATTGTGTCCCAGACTGAGCCGTGTTTACTTCTAAGGCACAATCGAGAACCTTTGAAATGTTTCCCACAAAGCAGAATGGCTACAAATTACGCAGGAGTAGAGCGGCTCTCTGCTTAAGGTCAGGCTGAAACTTCATGTTTAGAGTACTCTAAAGGACACGAGGATAGCATTTGTTGTCCCCTCTTTGTTTGAAATCAGAGAGGCCGGTTGCTAAACAATATGATGCAATATGGAAATTTGTCTTGGGCTCCAACGTTTGGATCAATGCATGAATGAAAATCAAAGACATGCCGCAATCATGATTCTACGGCAATTAAAACACATTTTCTTTTCTCACCTCATCCTTTTGCCTCCGCCGTGAGGATAAACATTGTTATCTTCCTTTCTAGTAAAGTAAATTTAGCATCATTATGGACAGCTGTGACTCACATTTCTGTAATACTAACAAAAATCAGTACTTTTAGTTGGAATTTGGGAACTTTAGAATCTCAAATGTATTCCTTTTTTACCTAAGCTGTTCCTAAATCAGTGCAAAAATAAAATATGTTGCATCTTAAGGCAAGGCAGCTTTATTTGTATAGCACATTTCATCCACAGAGGCAATTCAATGTGCTTTCCAGGAGCAAGAGCAGCAAAATCAGTGTGACATCATAATTAAAATACACAAATAAATTTAGATCAAATTAAATACATAAATCAAATTCAGATTTGAGAATCAGATAAAGACAAAGTTAAAGGGTGAGCAGTTACAGTGCAGAAGGTGCAGCAAAAGAAACATTCATTCATAGGCTGATGAATACATGAAAGTTTTCAATTTTGATTTAAATTTACTAGAGTTGGGGCACGTTTGAGGTCATGAGGAAGCTGATTCCATCTGTGTGCAGCATAGTAGCTAAAAGCAGCTTCACCCTGTTTGGTTCTGACCTGGTTCTACCAGCTGACTGCTTCCTAAGGATCTCAGAGCCCTGCTGGGTGTAGATACTGTAAGGAGATTTGACATGTATTTTGGCCCCATTCCATTGAGTGATTTATAAACTAGTAGCAGCACTTTGAAATGGATTCTGTAGTTTACTGGTAACCAGTGTAGAGATTTAAGAACAGGAGTGATGTGCTCAGGTCTTGATCAAAACTGAATCTCATTCAGTAGTATGTAGAGAGAGTCAATGAAAAACCTGATATTTGATCCATTCCTGCTTTGATGGCGTGGTAGATATGTGGATAAACGTATTATTTTAAATATTTAATCGTGTTTTACATTTTTTTAGCAGTTTCTTATCCAGATGCACAATTTTCCTCAGTTTTTGACGTTAACTTGACCACACCCAGACTTTGGAAAACCGGGTCAAACGATATTTGTAGTGCAGGGGTTAGTAAAGTCAGAAGATCTGATTTTAAACCTCTTTTGTAGTTCAAGCCTCTAGTCTCAGAGTTAGAAACAACCACAGACAAAAATACAACAAATGATGAGTTCCACCATGTCTGTATTTAGAAGCAGTTTATAAAAATCTAAATCCACTATTGCTGCCTTGATGAGAATTAGTGTAAGAAGCAGCCTGGAGCTGCTAATCAGATGTATTGATCAACTGATTGATCCTCTGTAAGTGTGAGCACCTCTATAAAAGCAGAGGTTTTTGTCAGTTTGCTGATCTGACACATTCAGGTATGTTTAAAAAAAGCCTCCAAGAACTGAAGACATCGGGCCTTAACTTAGAAAAGCAATTGCAGATTGTCCTCAATTGCACAACCAAATTGTTTGGACAGCTAGTAGAGCACATTTAGTACAAGCATAAATCATCAGGAGCTGGTATTCAAGCACAACATTGGGTTAGGGCTAGGGTTAGAGTTATGGTTAGGGTTAGGAAGAAAGTATATTCTCAGACTTTCAGACTCTACAGGCCTCTGTTAGATTAAAAGAAAAATCATGACAGAACAGATATTTAAAAAGCACGTCTCCAAGGTAATTCCTGCAGTAAACGTCTCCAAATGTACATTTTTGTAATCTTTACCATTCTCCATCCTGGTCCATCAACAGCGGATCATGCATCCGATGATTTGTGGCCTTAGAGGATGTGTGAGCCAACATGCACTGTGATAAAACTCTTACTCTAAAGGTGGTGACAAAGATCTAATAAACCAAAAACAGAAGTAGGAAAGCTACGTAGGTCCCTTGAAGATTCGATATGAGGTGATTTACGGTTAAATGATCAATAAATCACACAATATTTAGTTGCTTACAAGCAGGTGTGTCAGCAAGGTTTCAGTGGTTTTGAGCAGGTAGTCATGAATGTTTTATGTGGCAGTGTTGTTTCTCAGGAAACACTTAGACCTTTGGTAAATGGTCCTTCAGACAGACAACACTTGATGCTATAATTTACATCACTACGTTTGGTTAAACCCATCATTTCACCTCTTACCAAATGTCAAGTGGAGAAGTGATGATTCAGACGTGCTTTGCAAGATGTCTAAGCCACACGACCTGCAGTCGCTGAAGTCCTCTGTATGCAAAAATATTCTGGAGACAAATATGAGGTCATCCGTTTGACTGCTGGAGGTTCTCCAAAACTGGGTCATGCAAGAAGACAATGATCCCACGTACACCAGCGAGGTTTTTAACAGACCCAATCAGAGCTTGGGACATTCTAGCGGTGTATGGATATATCTACGATTACAGATTGATGAGGTCATGCAGAAGACAACAAATTCAAGTTATTAATGCAGTTTGTGCATGCTACACAGTAAAACATGAAGTATTAAAGTATATGTACTGGGAGTACAGCTCCTTTTACAGACGTCACGTTCTGTTTTTGAATGTGCGTTTGCCTCATGCATGCATGCACCGCCGTCATCTCTCAGCTCTGCTAACGGAATTATGCATTATTCAAAGTTCAATATTAGATGTTTCACGGAGGTAAATTAGAGCCATCAATCATCCCAGACAATCACACGTGCTAGACTCTGAGAATAATTCCTGAACAGCGACGCAGCCTTCGGATGTCAGGTCCAACTGGCTGGGGAAATCGACTATGAAAATTATAATTATTATTTCTTCATTTCCGAGCTTTGCCTGATTCTGATGACATTAGCATTATTAGCTGTATGTTAGGGATGATTATGATTGTACCCCAAAAAGGTGCACATGACTGATGAGTTACAATATATTCCAAATGCCAGACGTCTGGAATTCTGTCAGGTCTAATTGAAATGTCCATCATTCTCAACTTTGAATATCGGGAAGAAAGCGTTTTATTCATCACTGCAGGTCTGAAAACCAGCAGGTTGACTTTAAAAATGTAATCAAATAAAATCCCGGGTGTAGAGCAATTTTTAAAAGCGTGACTAGTTGACAGCTGCCAACTTCACGATGACCACCTTTAACATTTTATCAACCAACGTTTTGTTGTTTGGAAGATTTTACTTGAGGGTCAAATGGTCCCTAAAGCAGCAAAAAGGGGCCGTGCATTATCTGAAAGCGTTCCACATATGAGCAAATAAATGAATCTAACCACATCAGGAACCAGGAACTTAGTCAAACTGTTTAAAATCTCATCTGAGACTGATGGATTTTTTTGAACTGTTATGTGCTGTTAGATAATTAGTGTAATCTCAGAATGCTCATCTGGGCCACTCCACTTGTCCTTCAGCTTTCCATCAGACCACGAAGACCATCTGTCCAATTTTAATTTGGTTGGAATTGTTTGTTTACTCACATCAGATTAGGTGCATCTTTCATATAGAATGAGACGTGGCAAACAGCCAGTTTTACACTTGTAGACAAATCATCCAATGACAGGAAGCCAGCTCACTAAATGGGTGGGGCCTAGCATAGGGTTTTTAAGATTATGTATGCAGAAGCTTCATTTACCTGTTTCACCATACTTGTGGGTTTTCAAAATGCTTTTCTGTTAGCCTGGCCTGCCAAACTCACCCTCTGTCTATTCTACACAGAGGACGAGTCTGGATTCTCAGAGGCAGGGAGCACCATGAGGGGCGGGACTAGCTAGCTTAAAAGTAACCAATCAGAAAAAAGGCGGAAATGACGACTATCGAGCGACGCTGTCGTTTTTTAGCTGTAGTCAAAGATGGTGTCTGGCGTACACATGAATGATAGTTGTCTTTGTAGTAAAAACATAAGAATTCAAGGAGTTATAACCAATTCTGTATTAATATTCGAACGAAAACTACGAGACAGGACAGTTTTCGACAAATGACCGTGGTCAAGTGAGCCGACACTTGGAAATATGCTCAAGCCAGCCGACGCTGGAGCTTAACTAAAATTTGCTTGCATGTTCTTGGGAGAGCTCTTATACCTGCTGTATGGCTGTTAGCTGTAATGCTAGCGGTTAGCATTTTCAGGTCACCGATCGACAATAAAAAGCACAAGAAAAAAAAGAATTTAGCTTTTTCTGTTGGCATCATGGTGGAGCCTGGAAGTAAAAGTAACAGAGTAATGTCTTTGGAGGAGAAGCAAAGAGAAAAAACCAGAGTGAACATCGGTGCTGCCTACGCTAGTTTGAGGAGCTAAAGGAGGCTACAAAATCACAGACTGATGGTGACCTGGCTTTGTTGCTACTGGACTTGTAAGTAATAATATTTTTGTCCAACATTGTGGATCTTTTTACTTCGTGGTTTATTTTAGTATTAGTTGGTTCATGTTAGTGTTAGCTCGTTGTTAGCGCTAGCTACAGCAGGCTGCAGCAGGGTTGTTTACTGTAGTTGTAATTCCACTTTCAACCAGTAGGGCGGAGGAGCAGGAAACTCTTCAGGTTGGTAGTTGAGATGGAGAGCTGGGAAAAAGAAGAAGATTGGAGATTTGGGGATGGATCGTAGGCTTGGAGGGGCTTTTTGAAAGCTGAACTGATGTGTCAGTCAATGGAATTCTGCTAATAATGTAGCAGAATATTGGACCAATTGAAGTTTATAGATTGATTTGTATGGAGAAGAGAACATCTCTGTGATAATAGATAGATAATATAAAGGGTACGGCTGAGAAAGACTGTGCTGCTCAACAAATTGAGGATGAAAATAAACAAAAGCAGCAGAGTTGATGTTCTCTGCAACAGGGGAGCTGCAGAGATGTCGACAATGACAGAAACCAGAAGATTTAGGGACTCTATTTATTAAATTCTTAGCAAACCTGTTCTTGCTGTTATCTAGGAGGTCAGGCGTAGAAGAATATAAAAATACAGCAGGGGTTTTAGCAGAGCTGGGTGTAGTCCAACACAATTTAGCTATAATATTAATCATATTACCACTTTTATATCTTATAATGTGTTTCAGAACAGAATTCATAGGACAAGCTGCAAAGTGTGAGTGCACAATGCTGATGATGTGCACGGGGAGATAACCAAGATGCCATCCAAGATGGCAGCCCTACATCCAAGATGGCAGCCCTACTAGTCTGTTGTGTGTTTGTCAGCTCCTGACTGTTTTTTGTTTTTGCATTTGTCTGATCTTATAGTTAATATTTTCTTTCAATTTTGTGTAAACTTTGAAGCAGATGACATAAGTAACACTCTCATTATTTTTGGGACGTTTTTTGACTAATGGAATTTGACGGATGGTCCTGGATTATTTCTCAACCTCAACCTTGCTGCGAAGACACTGCGGCCTGTATCCTGAGAGAGATCCTGTTTGACCACATTCCTAGAGAACAAAGGGAATGCTGTGTGGAGTAGCTGATCCAAAACTTCTTACAAACTACAGCAACCCGCAATCTTCGACCATATTCAGCCTGGGTCCTCCTCGCCTTGACCTGACCTGCTGTGGCTCGGACCTTCACCGGCCTGGTAAGAGCCCTTCACCATTTTTGGCTGTGGTCCTGAGGGTTTCTGTCTAGCCCTTCCTGGAATTCTGCTGGTCTCTGCCTGGCTTTATCTGTTTCTGACAGCCTAAACTGGCTTTCCATCATCTTCGGACTGGATTGCTAATCCAGTCAAGTTGGCTTGTGTCTGCTGAGCCCACTTGGATCCTGGTTCTCCTGTGGCTTCCATTACTTGGCCCAACTGCAGTCACTAAGCCTGGTTCTGCTTTGACTTTCTGGCTGGGCCTGTTTTCAGTACCTGGATCTTAGCTGTGTGGCTTATCTTGTTGTCAAGTAGGTGCTAAACGCAACACCTCCTGGAGACAGAGACTTCAGCACCTTTCCTGTAACCTGGATTAATTGCTGATCCACTCACAAGCATCCTGCTGAGTTGATCTTTGTAAGATAGGAGACTGAAGATTGTTTGCCTCGAGGGGACGTAAAACCTGAAGAGGATTCATCATACAAAGGACTCTTACTGGATCTCACACCTAAACCCAGCTCGGCCCTTCTGCAACCCTCAGAACTGACAGAGCCTGTTCATTTGTTGCTCAAAAACATCATTCTGCTGACCCTGTGTTTTGTATAATGAAGATTATAATGTTTTTGATAGCCTCATTGTTTATTCTGGCTGTTTTGGACTTGGGACCATGTTGTGTCCCCTTGGTGAATATTAATATGCTCAGAATGAGAGATACTTATTATCGTGGCACTAATTCTCACTTAGCTAGGGATACTGAAACTAGACCAACTCACTTTGCTCTGATCTTTAACGTGTGGTCAAACCTGCCTGGAGAAGTACCCAAACTCAAACCTTTTCTTGCTTTACACACTCTTACTCTCTCACAACACAAAACTCACTGCATCGATTCAACATACGTTATGACTACCCCTAAATGTCAAGTGAAACGCAGATTGATGATTGTCTTACTTTTACTATTATCTGGAAATGTGCAACCAAACCCTGGACCTGATCTGCAATGTACACAAACTCCTGCTGATTTCCAACAATTGTCTGGTCTCAAAATTGTTCATCTGAACGTTCGCAGTTTATTACCAAAGATAGACATGGTCAGAATCTGGATTAAATCAACAGCTGCAGACATCGTAATCATTTCTGAAACATGGCTGACTAAATCCATAACTAATGAGGATATTAACATAACTGGATACAATGTTTATCGC
>SSNS01000002.1:2343514-2428028 GCA_006937985.1 Aphyosemion australe
CTTCCAAAATTTGTCCTAAACGACTCTGTCCCGGTGCATGATAAAACTGAGGTTTTAAACTGTTTTAACAAGCATTTTATCTCATCTGGTTCAGTGTCTACTTCTACTGGAACACCCTCTGTGTCCCCCTGCACAGATTCCCAAATGACCCCTGGTGCCTCTTTTAACTTTGTTCCGTTTACTGTAGAGCAAGTGCATAAAATTATTAGAACTCTGGATCCCAGAAAACCCTCTGGCCCAGACATGATTGAACCCTATTTTTTGAAAATGGCTGCTGATTTCATTGCAGAGCCTCTTACAGTTATTTTTAATCTATCTATCAAAACCAAACAAATACCATCAGTTTGGAAGTCTGCTTTTGTGACTCCTTTACTAAAAGGTGGTGACCCAGCTCTATTAACAAATTACAGACCAATATCTAATCTGTGTGTCCTGGCAAAAACTCTAGAGACCCTAGTAAGTGAACAATTGAAAGACTTTTTATATTCAAATGACCTTCTCTCAAACCTGCAATCAGGTTTCAGAAAAAAGCACAGCACCATCACTGCAGCCACAAAGGTGATCAATGACATTCTTGTTGCTCTGGATAAAAAGCAGTACTGTGCCTCACTTTTTATTGATCTGTCAAAAGCCTTTGACACTGTAGACCATGCTGTTTTAAAACAAAAGCTTCCTTGTTTGGGATTGTCTGAACATGCGATCTCATGGTTCACAGACTACTTGAATGACAGAACTCAATGTGTTAAATGTGATGGGTTGTCCTCTGAATTTTTGAGTATCCACAAGGGAGTACCACAGGGTTCAGTTTTGGGACCCCTCTTGTTCATTATGTATATTAATGACATAGGACAAAATGTGTCAGATGCTAATCTGCACTTTTACGCTGATGACACAATCATTTACTGTTTTGGAACATCCCCCACTAAAGCTGTTGAAGTCTTACAGAAAGCTTTTAATGAGGTCCAACAAACACTTCTGCAGTTAAAATTGGTCCTCAATGCTGACAAGACTAAACTAATGTTGTTTTCAAACTCTAAAAAAAGACCTCTAAGTATGCCCCCAGTGACCACTCTGGAGGGAAATATCATAGAGGTGGTCCACACATACAAATACCTTGGTGTCTGGCTCGATGACTCCCTCTCCTTCAAGCCCCATATAGATAATCTTGTGAAGAAACTCAAACTCAGACTGGGTTTCTTTTTTCGAAATAAACTGTGTTTTTCCTTTGAGGCAAAAAAACGACTAGTTACTGCAACATTTCTGTCTGTTCTGGATTATGGAGACCTTTTGTATATGAATGCCTCAGCACAGTGTCTTGGTAAGATTGATGTGGTTTATCATGCCTCGCTGAGGTTTATTACTAACTGTAGACCACTGACCCATCATTGTGAATTGTATTCTCGAGTGGGATGGCCTTCTTTGTCCACCAGGAGGTTGGCACATTGGTACACTTTCATTTACAAGGCCATGCTTGGATTACTACCCAACTACATCTGTAACTTAATCTCACGGAGAAGTATAACTTCTCACAGTCTGCGTGCAAACGATCAGTTGTTACTCTGTGTTCCGTTTGCTCGCACTGAACTGGGTAAAAGGGCTTTTGTTCACTCTGCTCCTTCTGCATGGAACAGGCTGCAGGAAAACTGGAAACTAACCGAGCTTATCTCCTTGAATACATTTAAAACCAGACTGAGAGCCCTTGAGAGAGATACCCTGTGTTGTAATTGCCTTCTGTAATTCTGTACATAACATGTCTGTGTAACTGGAAAATATATATATATATGTTGTAACTGTAACTCTTGCTGCCTCTTGGCCAGGACTCCCTTGAAAATGAGGTTTTTAATCTCAATGGGACCTTCCTGGTTAAATAAAGAATAAATAAAATAAATAAATAAATAACCATTAATCAATATCTGTAAATAGCAGGTCAGGTAATTAAACTAATTCCATAAAAAAGGGGAGATAAAAGAAAATGGAGGTTGAACAGGCTGAAAAAGACATTAAGAGGAGAAATGACATTGCAGGGGACACTCAAGGCGAAGCAGCTGAAATAACAGGTCATGAAAAGTGAATCATGCAGCTGATAGGTCAGAGGTCAATAAAACAAGGACATTACGCTGCAGCTCAGAGGAAGCGGTGTGCATGTGATGAATACATAAGTCTGTGTGTGTTTGGGCATGTTCAGGTTTGTTCTGCTGGAAAGGAGCAGCTGTGAGGCAGTCAGAGGTCAAAGGTCAAAACTCCCCACTTCCCCTTGCACCTTTGTTCTTTCCTGCATGATTTTCATTCGTAAGGAGCAGACGTTTATCATTTTTTTCCTATTTGCCCACAGACACTAAAGGTTAAACCTCAGTATGAATAAGTAACATGAGTGAAAACGTTATTTAGATGTGTGACAGCCTGAGTTTAATCTAATAAAACCCACAACTATTATTAATGCTTTTAATTAGTAGTTTGAATTATTAAACAGATATTTTTAACTGAAACATATTTTTTGAACAGAAAAGCGGCATTTTTAAAATCTTTTTAAGTGTATATTAGTGTATTTAGGGGGTATAGCTGCATTATTTTTACAGTTAGAATCTGCCAAATTAATGATTAATAACAATTTCCAGCTTTTTCTTCTTTAGATTGGTCTTTTAATTGCTTTCCATTTAGATAAAACCTGTCCTTTAACAAACTACAGACCTTGTCTTAGTATTTGTGTTGTATCTTTATGTTACAGCAATAAAAAAGGGGTCCATCATTCCTCCTCAGTCACAAACAAATCAGTTAAAACTTGCAGGAATTTAAAGTGTCCCCCCAAGGGCTCAAAATCTCCGTTTAATTTAAGGTCTCTGTTTTCTGTGACTTTGCATCCTGTAGCATGTAATGCATCTATTCAACAAGAGCTCAGCTGTGCACGCTGACAATAGCCCCGGAACAGTGTCTGGTGGAGAAGTACCATGACATATGATGGCAAATGCGTTGGCACTGGGATTATCCCTGCAGCAGCCAATCTGCAGCGAGCCAACTTTGCAATTTTCTGAGCACAGCACCTGCTGGATGCTAATCACAAAGAGTTTGCGCCTGCTCTATACATAATTACCGGCTTTGACAAGCAATAGAAGTGTTTTGTAGCCTCGCTGCTGTGTTGAAGGGTTTTTTTTGCACTCATTTAGATTATTTTGGGCCACTTCTCAAAGTTGAGCAGTTGTTTCATATTCGAATATTTTCAACATTGAGTCAAAAAGCAGAGGAATGGTGTCTAACTCCAGTCATCATTAGGAAAGAGGGGGGACACCCTGGACACGTCTGCCAAAACTAATTCATTATTTCTGTGCATTTATTTACATTTAAATGTCCAAATGTTACTTTTTAGTAAAATGCAGCATGCATCCAATATGAGCGGTCAGTGTTAGTTAATAAAAACAGCTGTGCACCCTTTAGTTGAGCCAGGGCTCAGGTTTAATCAGGCCTGCTGGCACAGCTAAAGAGCCTGAAGGCATCAGTAATATTATTACTTGCAGCTGTGGTTTTCCTGCCAGGATGGAAGTTGGACTATTGGGCTAATTTCAAAATGCAATTGCTGTTAGATGTCAGGGAAGAGGTTTTAGGACAAAAGTTGATCCAACACAACAAATTACCAACAACATGTTGATGTAGATTCATTTTAGTGTAGTACATAAGGGATCGGGTGCTTTGTGGAGGAAATAAACATGGAAGGATACACGTACGATTGAGGAAGTGTTTCCTCTGCCCATTATTCATGTCTACAAAGTCTCTAATTTAATCTTTGCAGGGGTTTCTGGTTGAATGAAAGCCAAACTCTGGTGACTCATCTTTACTCAGGAGGGGAGATGCCAGGAAAGTAAAAATTCCCATCTCCATGCCCTCTCACCAGCATCTTTTATTTACAGACACCACCCCATCTCGCTCAGTGTCTGCCAGTCTGTAGAGTGACTGAATGTTTGATTTTCAGACTCACAGTGAATGTTATGTAACACTAAAGGCTACTACTCTGATCAACATTCACACACTGCTGGTGATGGAAAGCTACTATGTAGCCACAGCTGCCCTGAGGCGGTCTGACAGAGGCGAGGCTGCCATTTTGCGCCATCGGCCCCTCTGACCACCACCAACACATTATTATCAAAATCAATCTGATTTTCGCAGAAATGGATATGTCAAGTTGTTTGTAGCTCTAATTGGTCCTATTAATTTCCAATTGCATGCAAAAACAGTTTGAAAGACAACCATAGATACCTCTCTTACAACTGAGCTCCGTTTATGGGTCGTGGCCAGCCTAGATGAAGTGTACATCGAGTTAAAAACAAAAACTAGAGCACCCCAAAACTACAAAAACCCACTAAAAACAAACCAAAACATAAAAAGAGTGGTCCGCTTTAGTTATGAAAAGGTGCATAAAGAATAGAGGGATAGAGTAGACAGACGTGTCTATGCAGGACTAATTCTGTGTTACAGTTGGCTAGGTGGGCCCAAATATTATGAGTCTTTTTTCCCCTGGTGAACAATCACTAGAGACTCATCTCCAAGAAGCGAACTGTCAGAGACATTTATCACTTGCCTATATTCTGAATAAATTATTTAAAATTGTAATAACTGGGGCATTACATTTTAACAAGCCTACAAGGACCTCCGTTTGTAAAGTAACATATTGGAAGTGACACGTGTGTGTGTGTGTGTGTGTGTGTGTGTGTGTGTGTGTGTGTGTGTGTGTGTGTGTGTGTGTGTGTGTGTGTTACAGACTAATTAAAGTTTGAAAATAGTCCATGTTTGGTGTTTATTCACATGACACAACCACTCACCGTGACCAGTGTTGTTGTCTTGGGGGTAACTGAGCTCGCCAACATGCTTTTGTTACTAACGGAAACATTAGTAGAGGGTTAATTTCTCCTGATAGTCAAACAGTGTTTAATGGAGGATTGCTGGGATCCATTTGACTTTACTTTTCTAAATAATGCTTTTTATTCATTTGTAGTCTACCACCTCAAATTGCCCCAAAGAAATTGGATTTTTACCCCTTGACAAGAGTTCAAACCAAAGCAGATTTTAGTCATGTTTAGATATGGTGTTCTCCAGGGTTTACTTCTTGAACCTGTTTTATTTGTTCCCTATACAAACCTTTGAAATTGTTTAGAGGGGTTTCTTATCATTTTATTGCTGATGATAGTAAAATTTTTACTGCTTTTAAACCTGACTGTATGTCTAACTCATAGGTGTTACTAGCCCATTTGGGAGGGGGGGTGTTGCTGAATCCCTCTAATCTGTTCCAGTGTTTCATGATATTCACGTGACTCTGAAGATGGCGACAGTAGTCGCCGAAACCGTCAGTGATTAAAGGTAAATGAAACATCATAATACTGTGTTAAAACAAGAAAAACCAATGGAGATTCACAAATAACTATCATAATTCCGAATTCAATCAAGGAGGTTATGTTTTTGCCGGTGTTCGTCTGTCTCTCTGATGAAGGTGAAGTTGGTTCTCATTTCTGGTTTCCAATTAGTAAAGGGCAATTCCAACCATTTTTCCACTCCCTGAGCATCTTTAATCTGCTTTTATTATAAAACTATAACACCTAAATTCTTCAAACCTGGACTAGATTTTTCTATATTAATAGCAGAGTCTATAAAACATAGTTTGTGATTTATGAAACATTTATTTGACTTGTGAAAACAAGTATTTGCTTTTTTTTCTCCACAAATATGGGAATTATATTGTGTTTAAAGGTACCAAACAGTGAAATGTATCTTGCCTGGCCAGGCAGCTCTCTGGATGCTCAGCCCCCCTAAGCCTCTGATTCTTGAATCACCCCTGCCTGAAATCCTAATTTGTGATCCAAATCGCTTTGGTCCATCATACTGTTTGCAATTTACATTCACTTTCCATGCTTTTTTAATACCACTTTAAATTCTGGGGTGAGTTTTGATGCTAAACTTTCACTTGACCCATAATTTAGCTTTTTTTCACCCTAGGAAATATTTGTTCTGAGTGCTACGATGTCAAGTGCTGAGATGGTCATTCATGTTGTTACTTCATCCATATCGGTTATTATTATTATTATTATGACTTTTTTTTGGTTTGTTTTCTTCTTGCCTTTGTAAAACCTCTGCACCATCTGCAGCTTCTCCTAAATGTAATAGCAGATGCTCCCATGTGTCAACTTTGCTGTTCAACACAAGATTCGCTTTTAAGTTTTTGGTCTGGATTTCTAAAGCTCTGCGTAATGATGTTTCTTCAAACATTTGTGGTCTACTAGCCATAATCACCACCAGGACCCGGGGTCCAGCTGTTTAATGCTCGTTATCTGTCCCCAGATCTAGGCTAAAACCTTAAGGGTGACAGGCCCTTTACAGTTTTAGCCTAACTTCTGGAACTCTTTTCCATTTTACCTTGACTATGTGGACCCAAAGGACTTATTTATAAAGCTTCCTAGGCGAGCATTTTCATAGCATTTTAAATGGCCATGGCACAACAGGGAAGAGTGGGTGTCTACTGATCAGACGGTGAGCAATTTGATCCCAAGCCTCTGCAACGCCACATGTCAAAGAATTGTTGCAGAAAATACTAAACCCTGTGGGGGATGTACCAAAGGAATGGGTCAAATACAGAGAAGTAATTTGCCCACTGGGATCAATACAAGTATTGTACATTAGCCTATTTTAACTTGGCAAGCCACTGTATATATGTAAATATAGTCTGGCCATGACCCTTGGACAGAGCTCAGTCATGGGGCTGAATCTATGGTTGTCTTTCAAACTGTCTGCACACAATCGGACAGCGCTAGGACCAATCAGAGCAATGAACATCATAGCGTATTCATCGCTATGGAAATCAGTCAACGACGCAGTCCGCCATACAGCAACAAAGAAGAAGTACCTCTACCTGCTCACGTCTCAAAGAAAAGCCCAAGTTTAAATTGTCCAAAGTTTATGCCAAAGTCTTTTTGAAGCGCCATTCCGGAGCCAACGCCATCTTTGAATCTCGCCCAATGTCTCTCTACAAACATAGAGCGCTGTGATTGGCCAGACAGAGCAAACTCTTTTGCTACGATTTGTCTAGATTTCTAGGCCAGCCTATTTTAATACTTTATTGTATTTTAAGTTGATACATTGTATCTTTGTCTTTTATTCTGAGTTAATGTGAAGCACCTGGTGATTTTATCTTAAAATATAAACATTTCTAACGGTAGAAGTGAGAAACATCTTTAAGAAAGAAAAAAGAGGTTTAGTTGATTTATTGGATTTTTTTGTGTGTGTTAATATTAGCAATGCCGGTGCCAGACCAGCCAGCGGAGCAGGAGAAGGGGGCCATGGTCCCCCCTGTGATGCCAGCTTCCAATGGAGACAGATCTGAGACCGAGACGACCTCGTCCATCCTTGCCTCCGTCAAAGAACAGGTACTGAAAATAAGTGGGTTAGATAAAATGCCCAATCTAATTGGTTTAACTTGGAAAGACGGCTTTTTATTTCTCCATTTCTGGTTTTGGTTTCTCCTGTTTGTTGTAATCTTTTTTAACTTTACAATATACCATACTAACACATAGGTACTTACCTGCTTCAGTGGCTGTCAGAGTTACCCAGAGAGACAAGCAGTCTACTTAAAAGCCATAAAGGGAGACCAGAGATTGATTGGTGCCAAGGGAATGTGAGTGTAATTGAAGGAAATGATGGAGATTATGAGACGGGAGCTATAGGCATCATTCGAAAAGTCATTTACATCAAGGCAGTTACTTTAGGTGGCTGCAGCATTGGAGAAAATCACTCTGATGTTGCCAAGTCCTTTAGTTGCAGGACATATAGAGGAAGTGAACATGAAGAAGCAGATAGGCAGATAAGAGATTCCTCACTTAATCAGTGAGGCAGACATGGGAAACCTCTGTACTGATGCAACGACACAACATTATAGCAAATAGGTCTTATCTGTGTTTGTAAAACATAAGAGTCGCAGTTTCCATGCTATTTTTCTTTCAACTGCTTTAAAACAAATTAATAAACGTTCTTTTAGCTCCATCATTCCCCAATTATTGCACTGGTATTTTAGGTGGTGGCAGACAAAGGCAGCGCTCAGCAGCAGATGTTTAAAAAATGCACACGAACATTTTGAAGCAGATCTCTCTGCAAACTCTGGATTATCCAAACTTACCTGACAGCATGAATTTGATGAGCAAACAGTCAATTAATGTTGAGTTAAAGGTTTTATGATTTCCAATCGTTTGCATTTAAAATACCTCATGCTTTCATAGACACTGGTGCTTAAAAAAAGCTGTTTTCACAAGTGTGTGTGTGTGTGTGTGTGTTCTGCGTAACTCATGATTGGGTATTCCGGCACAATTGTTTTAATTTACTGATTAATCTTCATTCTGATCCTCACCTATGGTCACGAGCTTTGGGTAATGACTGTAAGACCAAGTTTGCAAATTCAATTGTCCAAAATGAGGTGCCTTCGTAGGGTGGTTGGGCTCAGCCTTAAAAATAGTGTTCATAAATTGGAAATCTGGGAGAGACTCAGGGTAAAGTAGTTGCTCCTCCATGGCATTTGTTCAGAAAGCCTCCTGTATGCCTCCCAGGTGAGGTGTATCAGGTGTGTCTTGCAGGGAGGAGACCTCTGGGTTGACCCAGGACACGCTGGAGGGATTATGTCTCCTCCTGACCTTGGAATGGAGGGGGTAGAGGTTGCTGGGGGGTGGATCTGGACTAGAATAAGCAGAAAAAAGGTCCTTATCCACTATCAGAACTTCTGGGTAATTTTACCTGACCTGAAGAGGTGTATGTACTCGAAAATGGCCCGGTAGAGTCGCTACGTAGGACTTGTGGTAATCTGGTACTGATCAGATTCAGAATCAGCTTTATTGTCATATGCACCAGCGTCCCAGTATGATGAAATTTGACTTCACAGTTCAACCCGACCAAGAGTACACAAACACATAAACAAAAACAGGTTCAGGCAGACTGTAGGATCTGCCAAATAAGGCGCTCAAGGAAAAAGATAGAGAAAGGTCACACAAAGGGGAGGAAAATGATTAAAGTTAAAGTTAAAGTCCCAAGTCATCGTCACACACTAGTGAAATTACATTTCAGCATTTGACCCATCCCCGTGGTGGGGAGCGGTGAGCTGCAGCTGTGGCCGCGCTCGGGAACTATTTGGTGGTTTAACCCCCCAATCCAACCCCTTAGTGCTGAGTGTCAAGCGAGGAGGCATTGGGTCCCATTCTTTCAAAGTCTTTGGTATGACCCAACCGGGAATTGAACCCCGATCTCCCAGTCCCGGGGCGAACACTCATACCACTAGGAGAAAAACAGGTCCCTCTGCCCTGCCCCTGAGCAGGGGGGTAGTGATGGAGGTTCAGGAATACCCTGGGTAAGCACATATATGACAGTCACAACATAAGTCCACAAGTGGAAGGTGGGAGATGCTGGGATCCCTTATGCAACCAAGAGAGTGCGTAACATCTGTGTGAACTTCCACCTCAGAGGGTGGAGGAGACTTTAGGGATGAAGAGAGCAGTGACGTCCTTCGTGGTTCCATGACCTTACACCGGATTGGTTTTAACTCAGTAGGAAATAACATCGGCAGACGTCACCAAAAACCCAGCATTTGTAAAAATTGGAAGAGTTGCTGGTGAAGCAGAATGGAAGGAAAAGAAAATAAGCAGAGTTGACCCTTCTTTAAAATCGCCCTGTCTCAACCCCTAACACTGAATAAATGCAGCTGAAATCCCCCCACAACGCCAGAATTTTCACCTCTTTTTGGTCTGAAAGAGCACTTTTGATCATTAAACATCACACAGCTGCTCTCCCAGTACCCTGAATGAATAAAATTACGACGTACTTTGACAGAATAAAACACTTTTTAATGTTGTTAATGTTCATGGACGGCTTTCAGTGCTGATCACTCACCTCTGACGCAGTCGCGATATGCTGACGTTTTTAGCAAAGTTTTGAAAGGGACAATTTTGTGTGGACACACAACAAGAGGACCGGGCCGTCGTATCTCCTGGTCACTTTTCCGAAACTCCTATGGAAACATATCTGCTGGGAAGGACTTTCTTGACACTTGACTTTACCCAAAAGCTGAAAACTTCACATCCCCTGAAAGTTCAAAGTGGCTCAGTGTGCTGAAGGTGTGAACCCTTTGATCTGTTACCAAGGGAGCAAAGTTAAAATGTCATTGTTCTGTGTGCAGGACTCGAACCGCGCTGCAGGTATAAAGTCAAACACACATGCAGGGAGAAACCAGTGGCTTGGTCAAACTGTTGCATTTCATATTGCAGCAAATTGGTTTCCAGAGAGTTTGTGTGTGAAATGTGCAAGTTAATGAAACAGCAAAGCCCTCAGTTTGTTTATTTAATGCTTCGATTTGGTGCCAAATGAGCTCATGCAATTATACAAATCATTTCTGATTTAACAAAACAAAATCTATTTAATGTTATTGTGGAAAAAAATGAAACTCATTTTCTCAAAAATTACATTTAATGATTTGTCTTGGACTTAATACGTTGTGTAATGGAAAGTATTTATTTGAATTTAGCTCATCAGCAAATAGAGTACACCATAGATTTATCATTTGACCCATCTACGTTGACCGTACACTTCTTTTTAAGTTCTAATCACACAATAATTGCATGTGAGGGGCAAGTGCTCACAGCACTTTTTAGCTTTTCTTTGCAAATTGAATTGATTTCTAGTTTTGCTCAGCCAGAAAACCCATTCAGCGCTCTCATATTCCTGAATCATTCAAGCATGAATTGTTTATTTATGTAATGGATCAGATTTGAACCTATATCTTCTCCCTCCTGTTGGGTGAGCAAATCTATTAACGGTTAAGAGTAAATTACAGACATGGCTGCAGAAATGTAGTCATTTATTAGGTGTTTGATTAGTTTTTGCTGTAAGATTCCTTCCAATGAGGAAAAGATGTATTTGAAATCCAGGTAAATTGAGTAATCAGCTCTACATTTGCTGCACATCTTGGATAGAAAATGTTCTCCTATGCTCTCGTCTTAATAAATGATCAAACTTGACGTAGTTAGACCCAATTCATTAACTTGGTGATCCTCAAGGTAATAATGTCAGATTATTATAATTAGATTATTAGAGTCTAGATCAGGTATGTCCAAAGTGTGGCTCGGAGGCCGTTTGCGGCCCTCAGACTGATTTTGGGTGGCTCCTACTTGTTTTAATTGTGGGATTTTGTCTCCTGCAGATGTTTTAAAAACATTTTTATGTTCTGATTTTTAATAATATATTAATTTTAGACCTTTTTTGAGCTGTACAAACACAAAAGATCCAGTTTTTGCATTTTTGGTCATTAAAAAAATGTAACTTGATGATTTTGGCCTTTGTCTTGAAAAGTCTGGACACCCCTGCTCTAGATTATTATTAGCAATGAACTTTTTATGAATAAAATCACTTTCTGAAAAACAAATTCAAAGTTGCAAAAGAACAAAGCAAAATATGCAATGACATGCTTCACTACATAAAATATCTATATTGATAATAAAAACAGCTTTCAGCTATTTTTTAATAAGACTTTTTTTTATGTATAGTAGGTTTCTGTTGAATATGCTTTTTGCACAAAATTGAAACATTTGACATGTTTTATAATCCTTGACTCGATACACAGAGAAAGATAAGTGATGATGACGATATTTTAATTTTAGATTTATAGTGTTTTTCAAAGTACTTTTTTTAGTGTGTGAGTGTGTGTGTGTGTGTGTGTGTGCGTGCGTGTGTGTGTTTTAATGATAAATTACTGGGGACACATTCTCTTGCTGCCTTAACTGACATTCTCTGTCCAGGTGTGTATTCCTGATTGTGTGTGTGTGTTCCCTGGATACATGTTGCTCCAGTAACCTGGCAGTCTTGCTCCCGCTGTGGCGCATCATCATGCCTGACACACACTTCAACCCTGTGTTGGCCCTTTGAGGAGTCACACATGTGAGCGGTGAATGAATGACTTTGAATTAATTTATTATTCACCATCTGGTTTGTGTATCTCGCTGTGTGTGTGTGTGTGTGTGTGTGTGTGTGTGTGTGTGTGTGTGTGTGTGTGTGTGTGTGTGTGTGTGCGTGTGTGTGTGAGTGTGTGTGCTGTTAGGAAGTTAAGGAAAAACCTAAAATGTAATATCTCTGTAGGTAAACATACTACATATCTGTTAATTCTGGACAACAGGGGTGGTCCTAGACCATTTGGCGCCCTAGGCAAGGTTTACCGTAGTGCCACCCCCCACCCCCCAACACAAAAACACACACAGACACACCATATCAAAATATCTCTAGAAAGAGATGTAACAAGTAGATAATCAAAACTATGTCTCAAGAGAATGGACCGAAACTGAAATTCAGGGTCTACTGAGCCCACATAACAAATGAATTATGGTAGAATATTTGATGTCTGTCCTTGTGGCTGTCTGCTAAGTTGATCTGAGATCAGGTCAACGCCTAGAAGGTGGTATATGTGTTCCTAAAATATTTATCAGTACAAATAGCAATAGCTGAATTGCAGACCAGTCTTCTTTTAGCTCCCAGGCTAGTTACGTTACACTTACAGTAACGTGTGCTCCAAATTCAAATTACATGCTAGCCCAAAGTTTTAGGTCAATTAGAAAAAGGGCTGAGAGACAGTTGTTGCTCCACTTGCAAAAATAAATGACTTTGATCTGGAAAAGGGTTTCTTGTATTATAAGTCTTTGCTATTTTTACTAAATATCATCCAAAAAAATTTATTAAAATGTCAGGAAATGTTAGATTTGTAAAAACAGGATGTGTCTCATTAATCCTTACTGAGTTGACAGCTTTTTCAACACCTGATCCTTATGTCACACTGACATTTATTTTTATAAATGGGGAGAAAAATGATCAACAGTGTTACATTTAATTTTATTGCTATTTCCAGGTTTTAAATTAGGATGTTTAGATGTGTCAACCTCAGAATTTAGCACAGCAGACGTTCTTAGTAACTATTCTTGTTTGATAAATTTGTTTTGTTTTATGGCACAAGTGTTTGCGATGGACTGGCAGAGGCGCCGTGTGCTGACAGGCAGGGCAGGAAACTGCTTGGGACCCCCGGGCCACAAGGGGGCCCCAGAGGGCCGACAAACTTTAAAGTAGGGGTGGGCGATATGGGAAAAAAATCATATCACGATTTAATTTTTGCAAAATCACAATTTTTTCCATTTCGACAATTCAGACATTTTGGAAGTTATTTACCAGTAAAACACATCAAAATCGTCAGATCGCACAGCCCTACTCTAAAGTCACCAACAGGAAGACAGCGAAAAGCTGTCAGTTGAAAGCACTGTTGGACGTCTCACACTCTCTGACGGGGCCCTCCTCGATGGGGCCCTCGTCCTTCCTCCCGACTGCTCCTCCATACATTTGCTCATTTGTACAACCTCCTCTTGGAGATTCTCCAACGGAGAATCGAGTGGTTAGATCCCACCCCTTGTTCGAATGGACACACGGCAGCATGCTCCACAGCACTTTTTGCATAATGGGCTTTCCCTTTAGCAGTTATTTGTAATGTGGTGAAGAAAATGGCAAAAAAAATGCTTTTCTTGACACGTGTTGATAATTTATCAGTGTGTAAAACACCTTGGATATGAGCCAACAGCTATTTATTGCTGGTTTAATCAATCCAATCTTAGTCCAATTTATTCTGGGTACAAGGATTACTTAAGGAGCAACATACATGTGGTTGTTCCATCATGACATGTTGACATAGATCAGCCATAACCTTATAACCACTACGGTGATTGGAAGTTACTTTGACACTTGCAGGTCATTCACACCCTTTTATGGCAAAAGCACACCCACACAGATGCAGCCACAATGAATAATTTCCTAGAATTTATGGCTTGAAATCATGAGACCGTATTGCTAATGTTCTTCATAAAACCCCATATGTTCCTCGCCCATCCATCCTGACTGGTCAGAGTCGTCTTTTTCCCACCCAAAAAAAACCTGCTCAGTACATGAAACCATGATGCTGTAGCTAGAAATGCATCCGTCCACTCTGTTCAGGTCCAATCCAGTTATGCGACACTGAAAATCTGCTGACATATACATTTTTTACAACCACAAGTCCCCCCCCCCCCCCAAGCAAATAATATTGTTCTTTGTTGATGGCATTTGGAAAGGTTACATGAGGCTTTAGCAGACCAGACAGGCAATATTAGCTAAGCTGCTGCTTGCTCAGTGTTTGTATTAAAATCACAGAAGTTCACTCATGTCTTTGTCAACTGCAGAGCTGCTGCGTCACATTTAAATATTCTCAGTTAATACAGGAGCTTAAGTTAAATGTTGGTTGTTACGATGCTGCGATACAATCAGCAGTTGGTGCAATAGTAGTTCACTCAAACGGTTGCAGCTGGTTAGCTGGACGCAACGTCCAGTACCAAAATGATTTAGTAACACTGTTAATTCCACCTAACCTTCATGAGCTGAGGAGTTGTGGCTGCACACAGCTCAACAGCAAAAATAAGATCATAATTTAAAAAATAAGATCATCATTTAGCAGAAATGACAAAATAAAAATAGAGCTGACAGTTTTAAAACCTTTTTTAACATCTTTAATGGCGTTTGATTAATGTTAGCAAATGTCAGAGCAGCCAATGAGTATTTCCTAGCTGTCAAATATGATCATTGCTCATTTCTTAAGTCTCACAACCTGCTTCCTGCATTTTGACACTTATTGGTGTATACCCTCCCTGTTTTTCAAACATAATACACGAACAGTCTTCAGAAATGTATCTTTTTGTTGGTTGAATTCACGATTTTAGGGCTGAGCAGCTGAATAGGAGCTCTAAAGGCAGCCTTTCCTTGTGACCGACGCGTAAAAGTGAATAAAAGGCCAAGAGTCAGATGGAAACAACAGGAAGTCTCCTTTAAACCAACTCTTCTCCTTCATGGAAACTTTCAGCAGGTCTTCTAGACTTTCTTTTTCAGATTTCACAACTCCTATGCTAAGTCAAGGCAGAGTCATTTGAGTTTTTTCCAGAAATTTTACTCTGTGTTGCATCATGCTTCTGCCTGCCTCAGGAGAGCTCCACAGAGGCCAATTTAACCAGTGCTGTTTCGCTCAACAATCTATCAGGTTTCTGCATATTTTAATTTAGTTGAAGTTAATGTCCTGTTCTGCTTCTGGATTTCACCCTGGTGATTGAACCCTGTTCTTATTGTTTTTATCTCTGGTTGATACTCTAGTCTAAATTATTGATCATCACACATATCATGAATCTGCTGCTCTGAGCTACCAGACACCAGTTATTCATTCTCATGAGCGCTAATGAAACTAAATGAGTTTTCTTTTTTTTATTTTCAAATTTCAAATTTGAATGCATTTTTGGTATTATTGATTGGTTAGCTGTTATGCATTGTTAGATCTAGATTAACAACACCAGGAGTACAGACTATGATAACAGATTCAGTAGCATATGGCAAAGAGGATGTTTGAAATCCTTCATTCCTGCTGGTTTTAGTGTCTGAATCCTGCATTAAAGTGTTTTTCTTTTTCTTTGCATTGATCTCATGCTTTATGTTTTAGTTTTTATTGGTCTGCAGGTTTTCAATTTTCATTTCATTTCCGTTACTCTGGCTTTTTTTATAATTATTATTTTCTTAACACCCTGAACATCAACGATGCACAAATTTGTTGACGTATATTCGTTACATGGATCTGGATCACTGTTTTTCACAAATCATAGAAAAAAAAACGAGGTTAAGAGTCATTTTTTCAACTAAATCACAATTGGGTCACATTTTTTGCTTTCATAAGTTGCTCTTTTTAAAATTTGAGAACCGCATTAAAAAACAAACAAAAAGCTCTTCCATTCATGTTTATTCTGGCATTGAGTTTGTTAAATACGAGAATCCATAAAGCACTTGAGTTATCAAGTGTTGCAATCTCATGAAAGCCATTTCTGTATTTGAAAGAAGTTCGTTCTCTGAGCTGAGGGGTAATGCATTCTCGCTTTCAGACTGCTGGTTATTCTCCAGTGGGCACTCCACTGGCTTTTATAGCGTAACTGAAAACTTTCCTTTTGCTAATGTGCTCTCAGTAAGCTGCACCACTAGCCTGCTGCACTGAATGTGCAAGTTCTTTAAGGTTTGTCACCATGTTTATTTGCTGTTTACAACTCGCTCTGGAAGGGAATTTGTGCACGTGTGTCATTTGTTTGTCTTAGTAGACGCTTTAAAGTAACAATAGATAGTTTTTAAACTTTAACGTTGATCTCAGTGATTGTTGAGTTAGAAACTTGACCAGTTTCATATCTGACACCACTCTGCAGCCCTCTGCTGGACAAAAACTGCACTAGATAGTTTTGTGGAGCGGGTAGGTGTTCTAGGGGCTTATGCCTGCTTTACGGCTGTTAGCTGCAAT
This sequence comes from Aphyosemion australe, assembly GCA_006937985.1. Classification (NCBI taxonomy): domain Eukaryota; kingdom Metazoa; phylum Chordata; class Actinopteri; order Cyprinodontiformes; family Nothobranchiidae; genus Aphyosemion; species Aphyosemion australe. The sequence goes on from SSNS01000002.1 coordinate 2,359,899, forward strand.
GCTAACGGTTAGCATTTTCAGTTCACCGATCGTCAATAAAGCACAAGAAGAGGAAAAAGAAGAAGTTTGCTTTTTCTGTTGGCATCATGACGGAGCCAGGAAGTAAAAGTAACAGAGTAATGTCTTTGGAGGTGAAGCAAAGAGCTAAAACCAGAGTGAACATCGGCGTGGCCTACGCTAGTTTGAGGGAGCTAAGAAGGCTACAAAATCACGGACTGATGGTGACCTGGCTTTGTTGCTACTGGACTTGTAAGTAATAATATTTTTTTGTCCAACAGTGTGGATCTTTTTACTTCATGGTTTATTTTAGTATTAGTTGGCTCACGTTAGCGTTAGCTCGTTGTTAGCGCTAGCTACAGCAGGCTGCAGCAGGGTTGTTTACAACAGTTGTAATTCCACTTTCAACCAGTAGGGCGGAGGAGAAACTCCTCTGTTTTACTTTAATATGCAACTGGTAAAAATTATTTTATTTCAGAGTCAGAATAATAGAAGAAAAATGTTTCTCTGCTTAAATACAGCTGAATTAAAATGATAAATGTGTGTTAGGATAATTAATAAAGCTTAATATTTGACTCAAAACAAACTTTACAGTCCTAGTATGTTCAGTTACGGAGCAGACACTCAAAAATGATCCGACTTTGTCTTTAAACCACTCTGTCAGACCTTCTAGTCTATACCCTGGTGTTTATTTTGTGTATTTGTCTTGCTCCCTATCCCAGTCTGGGAACTGATCATTCAGCTGGTGTGCAAACATTCCGTGTCTGCATGCAGCGTGTGACTCATGCATGATCATTTTTCTTTTCAGTGAAGCTGTGTGTGTGTCCCTGCATTTCCCTGTATTGATCTGTGTGGAAAACTGTGTACATAATGCTGATAAATGCACAATAATGGGTGGTGGTGGTGTGTGTAGGGGGCGGGGGGTTAAATTGGCTCAGTCCTGCCAGTAAGCACATCCAGTAAAGATGGGAAACCCGTGCTTCATGTGCATACATGCACGCTGAATTAAAGTAAACATGTCTGGAGCTGAGGTCCGTTTCACGGGTTTGGTCTCAGAAACGTTTCAGAGAGCTGGGATATCGTCTTTTAGTGTCTCTTCAACGAGCATGATTCACTCAGAAATGCCAGCTGCAATTTTAATGTTAGACTTGTATTCTTGATGGTGACTTGTGACTCTTAGATGATGCTAAAAGCTGACAAGGTGACTTGTAATGATTTCCGTGCAGGTTTGAGTAGGAGGGATGTCACAGCAGCAGTAATCCCTTACCATTTACTAACTGAAAGAGCATTTGTGGGAGAAAAAGGATGGTGTTAAGTTCTGACGTACTGTGGCAGGGGGGAAAGTTATTTGCCCAAAGGCTGTTTTGCTCTGTGCTCCTGTTATTGCCTTGGTTTGACTAGGACTCTGCCAGAGGTTCTGCACTGTTCCATTTAGTCGATCTCACACAGTCAGAAACCTGACTCTGCTGTCGCAATCATCATAACTGGCACGTCGTGGGCTGGATCCCACTGCATCTGCCATCCTTTGGGTCACAGAAACAGAGAGAAATAAGAAACATGCAAATTGTGAAAAGTTTGAGTGACGGGAAAGTGGAGAAGAAAAAATAACAAGCTCGAACAAAGACATGAAAGGAGTTAGCCGTGGAGTTTCGTTATTTAGAAAATAAGAAAAAGACTTTCTGACTTTGTGATGATTTAATGTGAATGTAAACTCCTGCTTCATCAGAAAAATATTTGTTCAGTTTCTGTCAGCGTGGCAAAGGTTGAATCACTGTGAGTAGTAAGAGCTCAAATAAAGATTTAAGTTAATCGTTTACAATATTAAAGGGATACTATGCAGTTTTGGCTTGTTTTTAGCACCCCCTAGTGTTCGTTAGTGAAAGCAAAAGTAAAACTTATCTCCTCGCTGTGCGTTGGTCTTTTTAACACCTTAATCTAACAGCTGAAATGTCTCCTCAGCCTTCATTAGTGTCTACAGGAGCGGTTCATCACTAAATCAAACAAATCAGCTGTGTTCACGATCTAAAACATGCAGGAAACATGCTGGAAGCAGACTGCAGCGCCAGGCATGTCAGCTCCACTTTACTAAGTCCAACAGGGACCAGAACGACACTCTGAAGTTGTAAGTGCGGTATTCTGGCTACAGAGGGCGGTGGGGGTCTGAGTGACATTTCTAACCCTGTAAACAGTCATTTTAGCACAAACTGGCTCAAGAACATGATTTAAACATTTGAAAAAGTTGCATAGAATGGCTTTAACGACATTTTCTACATAGATAAAATGCCATTTAAAGTGATGCTATGTCATATCTGTAAAAAAGCAGCTCAGTCTGCATCACAACTACACAGTGAATGAGTTTACGAAAGGTTATTTTAAAGAGCAGGTTCACTTAGAAACAGCTTTTATTCGTTCTGTTTGAAATAGTCACTCTGAGTTTCGCGTGCAGGCTGAATGTAAAAAAATCTTCTACCCCTATTTCCTGCATTAGCCGTAGAAAGAAAATAGATGGAGAAACGCTTGGGTCAGAAAAAGCCACACAGATCTACGTCACATTATAAATTAGCATTCGTTGACTCACCCATCTTGGCTTGCGACCGGTGAAGGCTGTGATGATTTAGTGTTAGCTAACCGTTAGCATTACCAGCTCCATATAATGGCAGAACTCCTTCAGGCTTGTGTTATTTGTGGAGATAAAACATCAACGTTGCAAAGCAAATTGAGGCAATGGAAGAGTTGTGTTGCTGTTAACCAATCAGAAGCAAGATGTCCGAATATCATAAATATTAATGAGTAAGACTCAAAATCCTGCTGTTTTCTTGCTCCCCTCTCCTCCGGCTAACTTCTACTTCCTGAAACAGGAGCACCAGAGGTGCAACTTATTTGACTATAAAGCTGTTTCTAGTGTCAATAGTGCAATAAAAGTGCATTAAAAACAAACTTACATGTTCTTATTCAGTAGCACCTTTTGCTGATGCATGCCTGCTAATGCAGTAGTTCCATGGTGGTTGTAGTTTAAATGTAAATTTGAATAACATGCTTCTTTTGCACAAGTGCAATGCATACTGGGAAGCATAGAATTGTTCTGCTTTACAGGAAGAAGCACTGGGACCCATCTTATCTACCTTGGCACATCTTTTTGCTTTTAAACTGATATATTGTTGGGCAATATGGGAGTTTTCATTCAAGCATCTAGCCTTTAGTTCTTCCACAAGCTTTAATCTTTCAACTGTGTTCTCTGTGAGGCTTTCCGTAATGCCACTGAAAAGGTAAAGCTGAATAAGGGAAAACGTGTCATTTTCAAGGGAGGCGGTAGGATTTACAGTCCTTAAATCACTGGGGAAGCGGGGCTTATGTAGAGTTCGGTAACTTGAAACTAATAAACTGAGTTGTGTTTATTTTCTAAGCCACTAAACTCCAACAGAACCACAGCAGGAATGGTCCAATCATTGTCAGATAAAATCCATCAAATAAACGTGCTCAAGCCGTCTCATGAAATCTCCTGTATCCTGTTTACTGCGTATTGTCAGAGAATAAAATATTGCAGTCTCGTGCACTCCTGGTGTATTGCATGAAAACAGAGAGGAGGAAAAATATCAGGTGTTACTAATGCATTCACCGTTCCTGGTTCTGAGCTATTTACCGTGCTGTTGTCATTTTATTTCTGAATCTGAAAGCAAATTCAGTAGAGGGACCTGCTCTCATGCTGTTCTAGGAAAAGCATTTTTTCTCTAAGTGAAAACTAGGCCACAGGTCTCTGACCTGTCGTGTTTTTCACCCAGGTACCCCCAACAAGCCCAAAGTAGATATAAATCTGTTCATTTGTTACATGGTAACTGTCCACATCCAGAGTTTTACGCCGCTCTCTAAAGGATGCGGAGTCCTGTAGAACCAGGAAGAACTATGACATTGTTAGACTCAAAGTTTAATGAAGCGTGAAATCAATATGTACGATCCTGCTTCACCCAGGGCATGCTGGGTAATGGAGTGTCAGGAGTGCTTTGGAACTGTTTTAATCACAAAGACCTTGGAATATCCACTTGTAAACAAACTAGTTGCTGCCAAACTGGAACGACCCCCTGAGATGGGTGTACGTGTGGGCTGGTGTCTTTTATTAAATGACATTGGGCGTTCACGTGTGCACCTCTGCATAAAATAAAAGCAGAGCTGTCTGCTGCTGAGTTGGAACGTGACACCCTGAAAATAAAACATGTGATTGTGGGTCAGCTGTAAGGGGAGTGACCCAGCCCGGGTGCTCTACCTCCGCCCTGGTGCTTATTCCCTTTTCCCTCTCTGTTTTGCTTTCATTAGCCTTTAACACCGCAACACAACCCATCACTGATCTCGCATGCTAAGTAAAAATTCTTTCTGCTAATTGTTTCATCTGCATCCTGCATTCTCATAGTCCATCCACCACCTGCATGACAACTCTACCTGGGATTCAAATCTAATATCTCCATGGTCAAAGTGAAAATGTGGATCCTGAATGCTAATGATGGAGTCAGTAAGATTGCAGGAAGCACTATGATAATGAGGACGCTTTCGTCAATCGTTGGTCATAGCGCAAGAAAACAATCGAGACTTCCTGTATGATCCTGCAAGCCAGCCCGTGGAGATTGACATAACAAATCATCTTATCACCGTAGTCAGGCAGAGTGATAAATGCTCTCTAGTGCACTATCATGGGGGTCAAGACACAAGGGGAGATGATGGAGGATAAAGCGAAGGGAGATTGTTCCTAAAACCATAATTCACTTTATTTTCCTCTCTCCCTATTACACAAACCCAGTGCTGTTAAGTGGTTGTTTGGAGGTTGCCGTTTCCACACACTGCATTTATTTTGCAAGCTTCATTTTTACGAGGGGATCTCACTAACCCCGTCTTTCAAATCATTAATTATCCAGTGCTACTTATGCACCTTAAACAGTAGAATAATTACAACTTGCATCTCTATTCGGCTCTTCTATGATTCACTTTATATTAGCAACACATCATCCAGTCCTGTTGTGGGGCTGAGATAGTTAGAAAGGAGAAAATAGGTATTTCATGCTTCTTGAGACTGAAAATAAGAACTAGGATACTGTGATGGAATAAGCCCTAACCCTAACCCAACAACCAGTGGGGAAGTTTTTTCACTGATTTGTTAAAAAAATGTCTTTATCTGAGGAAATTTTGCTTGTTGGGAGGGTTTTTGAAAGGTACTACACTTTAAAGTGCACTTCCAGGGTCTTGGCTCTCTTATTTATATCTTAAATAAGACCTGAGAGCTACTTCCTTCTCTTGTCTGAGGAAAATCCTCATAGATCCATCTCAGGTGGTTGCCTTATCATCTAGTTTGCACCAGTAAATTTATAATGTTCAATTTGGAGTGTTTTATTAGATAAATGGCTAATCTGCCAATGACAAGCCAGAAACTCATTGCATTTAGGCATCTAAACGTGATTATTGATGACGTTCAAACTGAGCATTGAATGGAGAAGAAAGGATTTACGTGACTTTAAACACAGTTGGTGGTATGAAACAGACGTGCTGCTCTGACTAGTCCAGAAGCTGCTGATCTACTGGGATTTTCACTCACAACCATCTCGGAATGAGTAGTGAAACATCTTCATGAAACATGTTTCCTTTTTGACCTTTCTACTGGTAGCACCTCTAGGGTGTACAAAAAATGACAAATAGAAAAAGAAAATTCTGTGAGAAGTATTTGCATGGACAGAAATATCTAGCTAACGTCAGAGAACAAGCAGTTGGAGATGACTAAAAGAGTACGGTGGCTCAAAGAACCCAAACCCTAACCCTAACCCTAACCCTAACCCTTGAACTGGAAACTCTATGATTCACACAAGAAAACCAGTACTTGACCATGAGAGACTGGAAAAACATTTCTTGATCTGATGAGTCTCAAGTACAGCTGCAACTTGTAAGATGGTCAGGTCAGAATTTTGCTCTCAACAACAGGAGTTCAGTGGACTCCAACAGTCTCCACAGATCTCAATCCAATCCAGAACATTTGGGATGTGGTAGAACGTGAGGGTCACATCATGGATGTGCATCCAACAAATCTGAAGCACAAGAGTTATCTCTTCAAGATGGACCAGAAACTATGAGGAATGTTTCAAAATGTCACTGAATCTATGAAGAACTGAGGTGATTCTGGAGGCAAAAGGGGTCATTGATTACATTAGAAGCAGTGGTGACATTAGGGGTGATATTCTGAATGAGTTTTTGTTTTATTCACCATCTCGTTAGTAACGAAGCACCGGTTCAGCCTAGCATTCAGATCCTGTGATGGATCCAGTTAATGGACCATGCCCTTTGGTGGATCCATCCTCTGGAACAGTAGACACCATCACACTTGGGAGGGCTGCAGTACAGCTGGACACTGAGCAGATCTAGTGGGTAGATAGGGCTCAAGTGCCTTGCTTAAGGGGACCTGATAATCGCTGATGGAGCATGTGGTGTCAAGCTTGTTTTTATCAGCTATTTGCTGACTCCTGTGCTGCTTTTATTTCAGAGTAACATTTCGTAGAAATGTATGATGCTGCCAGAAGAGCTGTAGTCCTATTTTTTATTGACTGGGTATTTTAATGGAACCCAGTAACTCTGGGGGATAATTCACCTCACAGCCATAGGAGACACTGCTGTCACCGTGTAGAACCCAGTGAATCACGGCTGCTCACAGGGCTCTGTATGATATTCTGTCATATAATGATAAAAGACATCCAGAGACAGGCAGGAACTCAAATTAATTTTATGATTGAAATCTATGAAGGAAACCATTTTTAAAGTAGGTCTTAGAGTTTCAATCAGTAAACGTTGCATCTTTTATTACTAAGTTGAGTGTAAATGGCTGCCTTTAGAAAACAGACCAACTGCACTTATTTCTCTATTTCTCTCTATAAGACATTCTTATTTTGGCACTTTGTGCGTGTAATACACTATCATTCCCCCCCAGTACTTGATGTATGACTCTGTGCGTTTCTATATGCAACATTACATCTCCATATGCTCTTCTGGGAATTTCTGAGTTCTGTTACCTCCACAGTCACACCGTGTATAATATGTCACCACACTAAATTGCACACCCCAGCAGGAGAGCTCTGCTAACAGCCTTGCAGGGACACCCCCCACCCCCCTCCAGCATCCTAAACAGATAAATTACGATCACACTCCTCTGCGGTTGTCTGGCCGCTAGGGTTGACATATACACTGTTAAGACGCTTGTTAATGAGGAATGGCTCTGTCACTGGAATCATCTCGAAGTTCTTCCTCTGCCATTCTTCCCGTCTTTCTTGTTGTCTCCCTGTAGTCCCTCCCTGCTCCAGCGCTCCTCCACCCATCATTCATCCCCGTGTTGCATTCTCTCATTGCATTATGTGTGCAGGGAATAAATGAGTTTTGGGTGTTGCAAATGCATCACACACACACACCCCCCCACGCTGACACATACCCATAATGCTGCGCGGCAACAGGCGATGTGCATCTAACCATCACTAATAGGGTTGCTTGTGTTTGTAGCTGTTATTGTTTATAATGAAGTAATTTGTGGTTGTCATAGAAATGCTTTCAACTAAATGTGTCGATCATTAGTCGTTGCATATCTGTCACTGACAGTGGCTCGGAAAGTAGCAGAATAATACGATTTGAGTGGTGGGTCTGTTTTATATTTTAATGTGGAATGAGATGGTCCGTTTTTCAGCGGCGGGGTTAATTTCCCTGCCCTTCTCCTCTGTGCACAACCAACTTATCTTTTGAAGTCGTGTCATCATGCAGGAATTCTCTTTGAACCCACGACTTGAATATTTTAGAGATAGAATGGGGGTGAAACATCGTTTGCTATATTTTCCTCTTCCTTCCTACTAATTTGGAGTGAAAATGTCATATTGTCAGTGGGATATGCCCATGGTGGCTGCTCTGCAGTCTGGCCTAAATGTAACTGTCACTGGAGATGTTCTAAAAAAGCACTTTTCTGTCTCTCGCACTATGTTTTCACTTTTTTTTTATCCTTTTTCTTTTCCTTATGGTCTGATTGTTTTATTTTTCTTCGGCTGTTTTAGAGCAGAGGAGAGGATTGGTACAAGGAAAAGTTCTATTCCATGCACCAATCCAACTTTTATCAATCTCATCATTTTCCTTTTGTCAGTTTTTCTTGTTTTGCTGCTCCAGTTTTTTTTTCTTTCTTAAACTCCAATCGGATCTGTCTTGTATTTAACCCCTGTACCTTTATCTGTCTTTCATGTCTACCGCCCACTCTGTTGTTTGTCTCTCTGTCTGTTTTAGGTCTCTGTGGTGCAACTTTAATGCTTGAAAGGCAGCCTACAGCTTGTCTTGTCATCTGTCACGTTTGCTATGTTTATTTTAACATAGCCTAATTACCATTTCTTCAGCTTTACTTGTTTAATTTTGCCCCGTGCTGTAAACGTAGTCTCAAAAACTTGCATTCCAACTTAACTTACTTCTATTCCCTTTTGCTTTTCCATCCATCCGTGCATTTTCTATGACTGCTTATCTACGCAGGGTTGTGGGGGGCTGGTGCCTTTCTCCAGCGGGGTACACCTAAGGACAATTTAGGAAGACGATCAACCTGACAGACGTATTTTTGGACTGTGGGAGGAAGCCAGGGTATACCCGGAGAGCCCACGCATGCACAGGGAGAATATGAAGGCTCCATGCAGGGAGGCCCCATAGGCTAGGATGCAAACCCAGGGCCTGCTTGCTGCAATTCAACAGCACTAGCCACTGCACCACTATGCAGCCCCTTTTGCCTTTCATCCGTCTCAATCTATTACCTTTTCAAAGTTTCATTCTCCGTCTCTTATTCTCTTTTCTGTTAGCCCTGTCTGTGCTCTCTCTGCCTACCACAGTGCTTTTCTGTCATTTTAACCTCTTCTGTTGCTTTGCACTCACTCCCCCAGGTGGCATGACTCAGCCCAACTTTGCCCCTTTACCTCTACTGCAGTACGAAGTGTTAAGGCTAACATCACCTTCCTGTCAAGGAAGATTTATTCCCTTACCTTCTGGAGCTCTTGATCAATGTCCATGTGCATCTGTAAGCTGCCTCTGGAAGGTGAGGGATTCACCCCACGCCGACCCGTTTTGGCCCTCCTGTGGGCTTAGTGGGGTCTGGGTCTGTCAACGCAGCATTAAACATTCAAAACTCTTGTCTGGGGTTTATTCTAAGCACCAGCGGAGGGTGAGGGAGAAGACAAGAAAAAGGGAGAATCAGAGATGAAGATAGAAAGTGTCAGGAGACAATGATGATGAGAACATGTGAGTAGATGTGAGTCATAAAGACAAGTACTTATCGCTGTGGTGAAAGTCTGTGGAGCAGAAGGAAAACCTTCAGCTCTGAGCCAAAGAAAATATTGTAGATGTGACTGGTTAATCACTGTTATTATAGCAGACACAGTTCTGTAGAATAATTGTAATACAGCGTTCTGTTAGATGTTGATGGTTTTCCATTGATTTTCTAGGACAATGATTAAAATCTTCCAAATAAATTGTTTTTGGAACAGATATGCAGTTTTTGAAACTTCACATTAGATAGGGCAGCAGTAGCTCAGGAGGTGGAGTGGGATTGATCCCGGCTGCTGTTGTTTCCTTGGGCAAGACACTTAATCCCACTTGCCTGCTGGTGGTGGTCGAAGGGAATGATAGCGCCTGAGTTTGGCAAACTTGCTTCAGTCAGTGCGCCCCAGGGCAGCTGTGGCTACAATGTAGCTCATCATGACCAGTGTGTGAATGTGTGGATGACTGATGTTCACTCTGGTTTTAGCTCTTTGCCTCTCCTCCAAAGACATTACTCTCTTACTTCCGGGCTCCGCCATGATGCCAACTAAAAAGTAAATGTCTTCTTTTTATTCTTTTTTTGTTTTTTATTGACGGGCTGCAAACTTAAAAAGCTAACTTCTAGCCTTTTATATGAGCTACTGGCACATTAAAGCCAGAATACAGGTAGTTACATCCAGGGTTTGAATTATGGGGGAGCTAAGGGGAGCCCGGCTCCCCTGAAAGGGTGTTGGGCTCCCCCGGAAGCCCTCAACTGACAAACCATGAGGGAGTCTGAAAAATGATCAAATTTCAACTTGTATTACAATATTTATATAAACTCTCACTGTACCGGGACTTATTTCAAGCATACTGTGTGTACCGTCATCCTGCCCCTTGCTCTCACAAGGCTCCCCCAGGACTCCCCCAGAATCCTGTGTGTAATTCGAGCCCTGGTTGCATCCCACATGAGCCTACTTGAACCACCAAAGTGGTTTAGTGCATTTTCTGGTCACAAGAGGGCTGCTCAAATGTATGACTCAATAACCACTGAAACCAGTTTTAAAGCAATAACTTAAAGTGTTAAAAACTCTTTAAGTTTTGCTTTAAAGCATCAAAATTGTTCACATTTAATAAACACTGCATCAACAAAATGTGTAAAAAATGTCATGTGTTCAAGGAAACAACATACTTTGTGCTAGTAAGGACATAGCATTAGCTTCTTTATGCTAACAGACGCTAGTAATATTAATGTAGTGGTAGATTTTTATCCATATCTTTACAAAAGTACACTTCATTCTCAGTTTTTCTGACAGAAAGGGCTCCACAGATGATTCTACAATACTTTGGCAGATAATTAATACGTTCACATAACTCCTGATCTAAATCCTCATATCAACTACACCTATGTTAAAGTTAGTCACAAATGTTGACAACTTAATTTGTGTCTTGTGATTTGTTCCACACAACACTGTGACTATAAAACTAGTGACAGCAGGTAAAAAATTAATATTAAAGCACTGCAGGTCATTCACAATTCAGAAAAATACACAAAACAGATGAATAATATTGTTCTGTCTGTGTTTGAAATAAAAAATAAATAAAACAAAAGCTCCCACACACAGACTTTGTTGCTGTCAGAGCTTTGTTTCCAACTTTTCATTCTGTCCGACCTTGCAGAAAACTGCTGACACCTTGTGAGTTTGAGTAATTGTACAAAGCTGATGTGTACAGCTGTGAGCTCCAAGCCACAGACATATGGAATAAAATCAGAAGATCTGGTAGAATGATAGTGCTGGATTTGTTCATCTTCACTTTTACTACATATGGAAAAACTACTAGCTTTGGGAGTGTAGCTTGAAACGCTAATATTACCTTTTCACACGGATTTATATCTCGTTCTGTTCTTCTCTAGCTGGGTGGTTGAACTCCGTGCAAAGTTCCTAAACAGGACAACAGAAAAAAAGACTGAAAACAATAATCCTTTCACTTTTATTTAGATTATTTTTCATTTAATTGGAAAAATAATTAAGAAGTAGAAAATAAAGAAAGAATTAACTCTGTAACCAAACTAAATCTGAGGTTTTTGCTGAAACCAGGTGCTAGGGTTGCTGCTGGTGATGACTAAAATTCACATTTCACTCAAGAGTAACATAAACAAATAAATAAAACTGATTCAAATATAGATTAAAGTAACTGAATGACCAGTTTGAGAGACAAAGTCTTGATCCTAAAAGGAAGTGAGGTCTTGCTTTCCCCCAGAGGTTGTGTGAAAACAGGTCAGTAACACCTGAGCTGAGTGTCAACACTATTCCCCACTTCCTCACCTGTCCTCAAATCTCCGCCTGTTCCTTTTCCCAACTTTTGTTTTCACACTATCGCTTGTTTTCTCATCCTCACGGTTTCCATCATTTTCTTTCAACAAGATAGGATAAACATGGATTTAAGACATTTTTTACCATAGAAGGATTCACTTTAACACTATCAACCTACAATTCTCATAAATAAAGGAGATCTAACATTTTATGAACCCATAGTAGATTAAACAAAAGCTATTTTATCAAAAAAAATAAAGACACTTCACATTAGACAGCTTTAGTTCTCTTTTTTATGATTTCTTTTTCTTGTCAAACTAGAAACTTTTTTCAAAATCCAGTTTTCTGTTCTCTTGGAATGCAACAAATTGTTGAGTTTTGATCTGTTCCTCTTGAGCAGCTCTGGTTTTTTTATAATTTCTTTAAGCTTCTGCTTAATTTCATTAACCTCTTGGATTCTCTCATATTCTCATGACTGTTCCTCATTTATTATAATCAGACCAGCTGCTCACACTAAACAATCACCTCTGAACTGCATATATATCTCTGTCCATTTCCCTACAATTCTGCTTTTGTGAGCGTTTACCTATTAGCTTTTTAGATCAACATTCACATTCCGAGTTTTCAGTCTGGGCAGTCGTGCATAGGGGGCGCTAGGGCACTGTCCTCCCTGATGTGAAATGTGAAAAAAAAATCTAAAATAAACCTACAATAAATACATTATAGACACATATTTACTATAAATGTGTCAGTTTTGTTTAATTGTGTGTGCCTACATGCCATCGGAACTATTTACACATCATTTTCACCAACCGTCGCTCATTAAACAGTAAATTTCTCCCAACAGACTAACTAGTTTCACTCCTGGGGCACTGGGAAAGGCGTCCATGAATTGCAGCTAAACAGCCAATCAAATCTGGTTGCTAGGGAGAACTGGAATATTTTTGGCCAATCAGCATCAACGAATATAACTCTTCTGGGTCACTGGCCAGTCGTGCCCCTGCTGCAGGAACCAGCTAGCTAGCATGCTAGAAGTTGCTGGATCTCCTGTTCTCTCTCTCTCTCTCTCTCTCTCTCTCTCTCTCTCTCTCTCTCTCTCTCTCTCTCTCTCTCTCTCTCTCTCTCTCTTCGATTCACACACACTCACTGTTGGTTTACATAGCTAGAGCAGAAATCTTACCTGTAGCTGCCGCCGTAAAATGTGTTTATTTGTTCTGTTTATATGATTACAATGTTCAAAACAGGATTTCTGATTCAATTTATTTGTTGTGTTAGTGCCACTTAGTGGTGGAACTGAGTATTGCCCTTAGAGGTGCACATGCTATGAGCAGATGATTACGACACACAGGCTGTTGGAGACTGAAAACTCAAGCTGGAAAACAAACTAATGTCAAAATAAGCATGGATAAGGACAGAAATGAGTATTATAGCGTAATTTATCTTTAAATTTGATAACTGACTTTATCTATAACAGCTTATTTGGAGAAGCAAAATAAATGATTGATTAGGAATTGTAGTCGTTTTAGCACAGTTTATTTGAATATTTATAATGGACTAAAAAGGGAAATCGTTTCAAACATAGCCCCACCAATAATTCTTTTCACCAGCCACCACTGAATCTGGGCCCATTTAATCCATCGTACGATGACATTTTAAAAGTACACTAGAGAGATGAGAAACTACACTTTAATTTGATTGGCAGACAAGCTCAGTAACATATATGTAGATGAAGGGGTAGAACAGGGATTAGGTCTGATAAGGGGTGAAGCTCAGATGTGAAGAGAAAACAAAGACAGGAATAACAAAATTACACCTGAAACAGAGGTGAGTGTTTACCCCGTGGCCCAGACAACACGTTGTGTCACTCCACATTTTGTCAACAGCAAAGAAAGTGAAGTCCAGCTGTGTTAGCTTATGTTTGTTTGTTGTGTGTTCGCTAAAACGTCCTCGTGTAGCACGTCAGCATCTCCCAGAAGAGACAGCTGACATTTCTTTCATTCTTTCAATTCTCAGCTTTGGATTTACGCTACAAAAAAATATGAATTTGTGAATTTTTGTCCAGGAGGAATTTTTTCTATGCTTGTTTTTGTCCTCTTCATATCAACAAGACTTCAGCCTGTTGTTTACTGATGGAAAATTCAAATCTTTACTTTAACTGCTCTCCTGCAGGGAAGCATCTGGACTCAATCATAATTTATAATATAATTAGTGTCTGTTTTAAATGAAGAAATGACATTATCAACAGAATTTTCCCACTAAATGAAAGGAATGTACATATAGCCTGAATCATGTAATCCACTTCACATTTGTACGCACATTCATGAATTCACTCAGAATTATTTTCAGCTTTTATTGTTTTGTGACAGCTTTCATTGTGGCACAGCTTACAAGCTAAAGTGTTTTCCTTTCTTCCTCGATAAATAACCCGAGTGATAAAACGCGACTCTTTATACCCGACACAAGCTGACTCCAGCCTGTGAAGAACCGATAAGCATTGTGAAGAATCACATGGCCGGGCTCTTAAATCAGGCTTTACTCTTCAACAGGTGTCACAGATGTGTCAGGTGTTTGGTTCTGACCCTGTTAATCTTCTGTGACCAAGAGCTGCACATTTCTCCCACCAATTAGGTAATTTAGGGCTAGTAAAATGGAGGTATAGCTGGATTTGTTTTCACTGACGCAGCAAAGATGACGTCATCTGAATAAAATGTATATTTTTACTGTTTCTTTTTTTTAACCTAGTGAATAAACTAGGCTGCACACTGTGGGTGGCAATAAAAGTGACTGAAAAACCATTTCTACTGGTTATAATCAGTCACTGTGAGAGACTGAACATGAAAATAGTCTCCTCCACCTATCTCCTGCATTAGCTTCTGATAGAAAATAGACGAATTAGAAAAGCCTGACAGATCTATGTCACACTGACATTTAACATTCATGGACTCACCCATCTTGACTCAAGACGGGGAAGGGTGGTGTTGGTTTAACGTTCAGGAATCAGCAGACAACGTCCCGGCTAGTAGAAGCTAACCGTTAGCATTAGCAACTCCACCACACAGAAAAACACCTCCAGGCTTGTAGATAAAACATCCAAGTTGCACGTCAGTGGTAGAGTCGGGTTGGTCTTATCCAATCCGAGGCGAGATGTCCAAATATCAGGAAATAAGACTACAGATCCTGCCGTCTGCTGTCACTCTGTGCAGCAACAGACTTGTCGGTGCTGATCCAAGAAATTCTGGTCTTTTTTTGCCCCGAGTACGGCTTACAAGGCGTTAATTCCTACCAGAGACCACTGCAAATGTATTAATTAAACGAGTTTCCCCACACCTATAATGTTAACGATCATTTCTGAGAGTTTGTTTTTAAACTTTAGCAACATAATTGATACAAGTTTTAATTATGTGGAGAAGCCTACAGTTGGGATAATCGATAGTGTGCCGTGGGAAATTCTCTTTATTATCTTAAAACATGCAAACTTCTACCTTTTTAGCTCTACTGCAAATATTTAACTGCAAACAACTTTTGCTACATTCAACCTTTTTCCCTGAGAAAACAAAGCGCGGCACAAATACAATGGAAGGTAATTATCTTAATAACATATTTGCACATTTAATTATTGTTGACTTGTAGAACATGATGACAAAGTTAGTTATAAGGTCACGAAAATGTATTCTAGGAAGGAAAAGTTAAATATGCGAGTTCTGGTGCAATGTTTGGCTATATGCTGCTCAGCACATTTTTGTTGGTTTGTCTTACTTATTCCTTATTGTTTGTTTTCTAATCCACATGAACTTTTAAATAAAAGGTGAGATTTCTAAAAAAAAAAAACCCCTGGTATCTTGTGAGCTGTTGGCCTGTGTGCCCTAACTTCAGTGCTAAGATCATGAACGCAGGTGTTGAGATCGAGCCTGCATGCCTGGACGGCTGAGATACTCTTCCTAAATTACAGCTTAAGTGGACCCAAGAGATTGCATTAAGCTTATTATGCTGCATTTCCCCCTCAGGAGCTGATCAGTTTAATTAAAAAAAGTAAAAGCAAGAAAAAAATACTGACAAACACATTATATTGTGTGTGGCAATTCATGAGGCTTCATTCAGCTATTTTAGTATCCTAATTTAAGAAGAATTTAATTATTTTTTGTTTGCAGAAAGAACAGAAATCATGAAAAAATTCTAAGGAAGGGTGCATCTGCATGTGGATTTGCATCATTGGAGCGGTTAGAACTTACTTTAAACTAAAATCTGTTATAAAAGTGTTAAAGTTCCTGACATTAATAAAGAAAATCTTGAATTTGGGATTATTTTGTTGTGTACAGTCCCATCTGGCAGTACATCGCTTTCAGGTGACTGTGTCCACTTCTTCATGCTGACAATGGCTACCAGTCCGTAACCTCTGCAACTTGCAAAGCATATTGACTTGGCTATAAAGCCTGTAGCAAAGACCACACAGAGAAAAATATTTTTAATTAGAATTATTTTTATTTAAAGTGACAATTTGTAGTTTTTACCTTTAATCTCTGGAAATATCAATCAAAATATTGTTGAATATGAATGAAAATGATGTCCAATCGTTAAAAAATATTGGCGTCTTCGTAACATATAACCATAGAAATCGGGTTAAAATACATAGGGCGTTGGTCTATAGTCTCTGGGGGACGCCATATTAGACACCATGTTTCCTTTGAGGTCCTGCGCCTGCCGATGACGTCACACTAGATGATTGGCTGGACGTACGACTTACAGAAGTTATGTCACCACATTCGAAAACATTTAGGCAGTAAGAAACAATAATTTAATAACAAAGCTGCTAAATTCTTTCCAAAGTCTATGTGAACAGAATCGAAAAAGAGATGCAATATATTTTGGCCGAGTGGTATTGCCGTAGTTTGACGTCATCGGCAGGCGCAGGACCCCAAACAGATCCGGAACCTACCCCGCCAGAAAACTAGCATCAGCATTGCATTCTCTCCATGGAATTAACTGAAGGACTATCAAACTCTGAGGAGTCACGCCTTTCTGCTCGACAGGTAACATTTACTGTAATGTTTTTTTAAACTAGCAACAGTCATGGCGATATGATGTAAAACTACCATGAAACGTATGTACTGCCCCCTATTGCCAGGAAACTACACACTGTCAATTTAAAGGACGATTTATTTCTAATTCACTGTTAGCATTGTTAGCTCAACGTTAGCCTCTAGCCTTCTTTACCCGATATTAGAGTAAAACAAAAAGATGTTGAGGCTTCTTAGGGGTACAAGAAATATTTTTGGGGTCGCTCCTTTAACTGGATAACACTCTGTCCAGAACGCAGCATTTGCTGGCATAGACTTGGCAACCCAGCGGGCTCACGTATGATTGGCTCTGGAACCAGGAAGTATGGAGGCGGGCCATATTGTAAACAAAGACTACATCCCTCTTTGGCTTTTTTAAAAGAAGAAAAACTCATGAAGGGAGGAAGGGAATCTTTTTCAATGTAACCTTCCTTCCAACACAACTGAGACTGTTTAGTGACTACAATTCTTACTTAGTGCACCTTTAAATCAAGGACTCTCCGATGAGTTTTCAAGAATATTGAAACAGTCCTTTTTACTTTTACCTAAACCCAATACAAAATGACAGCATTGACATTTTTTGGGGTTTAAAATCTTTACTACAAATGTGTTTCGCCAAAAGAAAAACCTTTCTATATGCTTCTAGTGAGAGCTCAGAATTTTTAAACTCTCTTACACCTTTAAGATAATTACCTCCATTAGTAAAGACATCAAGTAAACATTTACTTCAAATATTAAAGATTTATTTGAAAGAAGTTTCCAACTGAGCTGTTTTCTGCATGGAGACTCCTCCTTTAGCTTTTAACTGATGCTTATCTTTCTTTTTATGGGAAACCTCATTTGCATAATGCAATTAAACAAAATTACAAATCCTAAAAACAGATCTCCACTGTCTCTAAATATCTTGTGAGGTTATTAGATGATCAGCTTGACTCTTTATTAGTTTGTTAATAAGCAGGGCTGTGGTGTGGAGGATGTTCTATTGGGCTCTGAGTTCACTCAGGAATTTTACTCTTTAGACTGATGATTAATGTACAAATAATCAGAGTCGATACATTCTGAAGCACACAGTTGACACAGCTTTTAAATCTCAGTTAAGGGACCTGAGTAGCAGTGTAGAAAAGAGCTGATTGAAGCGATTATAACACTTTTGAGATTAACATTGAGAACCTAAAGGGATTAAACTCACTCCAATATTGGACTCTCATAAAATCCCATTAGTTTTTTATAATAACAAATCAAGCAGGTACTCATAAATCCTCGGTTTTAATAAGAGACAATCTGTTATCGCAAAGAAGCCAAAGATAAGGATTTATTTCTGTTGCTGTGGATGTTTTTAGTCAAGTAAACAGATTAGCCTTGTGTTTTTTAATTGCTTCATTTTTTGTGAAAATTGATGCAATGAGCAAAGGAAGTAGCCAAAACATCTATTGACTCCATTGGCTCGGCTAAGTTTGGGACGGGCCAATCAAAGCCCTCTATGTTTGTATAGAGAGGGCAGCATAGACATGAATACGTAGACGCCCCATTGGGCGCTGGAGAGCGTAACAGCATCGCCGCCATATTGGATAGGTCCCTCACTCTCCAAACCCAGCTGGAGTTAATGCAGGGTGAGCAACTATGCCCGTTTTTTCTACAGCCTACGGTTGCAACAACTGGCGTACTATTGAAAACAGATCATGTGGGACTTTTCTAGATTACCTGATGGGATTTTATATTTTAATTTATTTTTTATTTTTTAATTATATTTATATTTTAAATATCATGCCATACCACATGTCTGATTTTGTGAAAAAGCATTATAAAATGTGTTTTTTAGCTGGGTAAGCACTAGGGATATACCGATACCGGTATCGGGTATCGGCCTCGATACCACATTTTCTAAAGTACTCATACTCGTTAAAAGTCCCTCGATACCGGGGACCGATACCACGGTCTGAGAAATTTCTGTTTGAGCGGCGTGTAAGGGGTTAATCACAGGCGCCGAGTGCCCGCCCCCAAGGCCCCAGCTGCAGCTCAGAGCAGGGAGAAGGCGAGGTGAGATGGGACGAAACAACATGTCAGCAGTGTGGAACTATTTCAAAGTGGATAAAGACGACCAAACAAAGGCGGACTGCAAATTGTGCTTGGCGAAATTGTCCAGAGGAGGCGCAAAAGGTAGCGCATTTAACACAAGTAATTTAATCATGTTTTTATTAAGTACTCGGTATCGATATCGATGAGTACTGAAATGCAAGTACTCGTACTCGTACTCGTTTTCCAAAAAAGTGGTATCGGTGCATCCCTAGTAAGCACCTTCCGCAGTAGAAATAAATGCACTGGGGGAAAATGGAGACCCATCCAAGATGGCGGCCGGCCACTACGGCAGCTTCAATGGGCTATCTGCACGATTCACTTCCGCATTCCACATTAGACCACGCTCCTCTTTCCAGCTGTTAGTCGTCGGCGAAGCCGAGTGAAATGGCTGAGTTTGGAGTTCACCCGGTGCTAACTGGAGTTACCAAAGATTACAAATAATGATGTAAGGTGAATTGTCTCTTTGTTTAGCTCTACACCACAGAGCAAGATGGAAAAGGGATTTAAATTCTATGTTTCCTCTTTTTCCTCTTGGATGTCATCTTGTACACACACACACACACGCACGCACGCACGCACGCACGCACGCACGCACGCACGCACACACACACACACGCTCAAACAATTTAAAGTTAATAAACAATGAAAAACAACATAACGGAACTAGTTGTAATAATTTTCAAACTCAAAGACCACAGGCTAGCGTTCGCAGGGACCAGAAGTAGGCATGCCGTCTTCCAGACATACGTCACGCGGCTCCGTGCAGCCCATAGGCCAGTTCACGAGGCGTCTACGTATATGATGTCTGTGTTGGGCGGGCTTAACACCATTACGGCAGATCTGCAATGGAGCAAAACTACAAAGATGGCTGCGGCTCAGGTAAGGCGCTCGTTTGAAAAAGCTTTGGCATCAACTTTGGACAAATTAGACTTTTCTTTGTGACATCAGCAGATAGAGGTACTTCGTCATCTTCTTCAAAGATGTATAGTAGACTGCATAGTTGACTGATTTCTGTTGCTATGAATACGTCGCATTGTTTGTTGCTCCTGTCCAATTGCGTGCGGAGACCGTTTGAAAGACAACTGTAGGTTCATCCCCTACAACTGAGCTCTATGGGTCAGGACTAGACTGTATTTACACATATATGATGGCTTGCCAGGCTACGGAAGAAGCCCAGTAATAGACCAAGTTACCGTTACACATTCTGCTGTCCTTCATGACAAAGCCCTGCTATGTTGCACAGGAGTCAATATAAATTCTCTGCAATTTTGTTCTTTTTTTTCTCCAAGTCTGACATTTACACTAAATTGGTTATAAATATATACCAGCGCGTGCACAAGAAGTCTGAGTCATCCTTCAGGCCTCTTCTGGCTGGAGTGTCTACACACACATGCACACACACACAACACACCATGACATTTCAATAAACCTATCACTGACCTCACTTCAACTGTCTTCCACCCGTTCCATATATCAGATGGCCGGGTTTTCAAAGCAATAACCCAGCACAGGACCAAGACGTCAACCACCCTCTCAGATTTATCACAGTGCCTTTTGTTTATTTCATTCTTTAGAGCTGCAGTATGCTTTAAGGTCATTTATTGACTCATAAATGTCATAATGTTATAAGGAAAATACAAAAATAAACAAATAAATGGTGTTTTTTAGCAGTCTAGGTTTTGGATCTGGCTCTGCTTACATTCCCCAACATCCGGGTCAGAGAAGAATATTTCATTGATGCAGATAAAACAATTAACGTTTCGAAAATGGCGTCTTTGTCCGCTTTGGTGTTCAATTGGATGATGCACAGAGTGCCTGTTTATTCCCCGACATTCCTCAATATGCAGTAAATTTACATCATGTGTCCTTGTAATATAAGAATCAGGGTTGTTGTGTCTGTGTGATTATATTCATCTCACCATGAATAAAGCACGCCGCGTCTTAACTCTGAGGCTTTTAGTATTTTCCAGAGCCCACACCTGCCCCTATTCACAGCAGGATTAGCTCATTTCCATCAATACTCTCTCTTCAACGTTTTAATTTCGAGAGGATTTATGACATCTCCTTTCCTCACAGGCTGAACTGTTTGAACAGACTACGTTGCAAAGAGAATCAGAGCATAGAAAGTGGTTTTGTGGGAAACATTCCCACAAGAGGTTGGTAGTTTACGAAATGTTCAAATTGCAAGATTCTGCAACTTTGATCAATAATCTTCCCACCACATATGCATGGTAATAAAGTGATTAGTTATTCTGTGGTGTTGTTTGGTGCATCTCTTATTTGTGTCTTTGTGGTTTTTCTGTGAAAATGAATTTATTTCTTGCAGAATGGAGTACTTTTTTGTTATCTTAAAGTCGTTGTTAGATCTCCTTTCTCCATTGTGCTCATATAACTAAAGTTAGGGACAATCAATGCATTCTCTGTTTGTGGCTTTAGTTTATAATTATATAATAAAAGTGTCCAGTAGAATATTGGATACAATTTGGTGTCTTTTAAAACTGATTTACCTGAAACTATTGGGAAAAAGGCTTACTTTGCACTTGTATTTTTGAGTGTGCCTTTGTTTATGTGGCGTGTGTGTGTGTGTGTGTGTGTGTGTGTGTGTGTGTCCTGCGATGGAAGCACTCAGCAGTCCCTCTCTGCCAGAAGTGCTGAGTGTGAGGGATAGTGTCAGATGACAAATCTAAGGGACAAACTGCATCTAAAGCAGATATTTTTTATAGACTGTCCTTCAGCCCTCAGGTTTCCCCAACCTTCCCTCTGTCCATCTCCTCTCTCTAATCCCCAACATCACAGTAAATTGTTGCACACATAAAAAATGGATGTAATTTTTATTATATTTTGCTCTTTTCTGTTTAAGCTAAGGGTGATAGGAGGAGATGAGTAAAGTGATGCTGTGCTTCAAAGAGATGAGAGTGAGCCATCAACCTGTTGTCTTTAACATGAATAAACTACATTATATTATGCAGAGACATCGGGCTAATTGCAATTAACTCCAAAGTTTCTCTTTGCCAAGAAAATAACATAAAGGTGAGGTTTACTGAAAAATGTATAATACTTATTTTTTTTAAGTGCGATCAGTCACTCAGAGTTTCACATGCAGGCTGAACGTGACAATGGTCTTCTACTCCTATTTCCTGTGTTAGCCACCAAAAGAAAATGGATGAGGAAACACTCAGGTCAAAAAAAGCCACACAGATCTACATCACACTGTAAATTAGCATTCTGGACTCGCCCATCTTGGCTTGCGACGGGGAAAGTTGTTAATTTGACATCTAGGTGAGAGCAGAGCATGTCTTGGCTAGTAGATGCTAACTGTTAGCATTAGCAACTCCACCACATTGGCAGAATTTATTTGTGGAGATAAACCAACATTGCAAAGCGATTGGCGGAAGTGGAAGAGTCACGTTTTTGTTAGCCAATCAGAAGTGAGATGTCTAGATATCATGAATAACAATGAGTAAGGCCCCAAATCCTGCCGTTTTCTGTCCTTCTTTCCTCTGGCTAACTTCTACTTCCTGAAACAGGAGCGCCAGAGCTTTATTCCACAAGGCATTGATGTATGCTCGATTTAATGCAGCAGATTTATTGAAAAAACAAAACAAGACGCCAGAAACATTTCAACTGCATTTGAAAAGAAGGTCTCAGGGCATCCAGGAAAACCCAGCATCTGCCAGGATGGTTTCCTAAATTTGATCCAGAAGTGGGATCACCTGTATGGAGGTTGTTCACGCATAGCAGCAGGCAGGTGAGAGTGCATCAGCACACAAAGTGAGATGACCTTTGGAAGATGGTTTTCTGTCAAGAAGGGCAGCAAAGAAGCCACTTGTCTGCAAAGAAACCCATCAAGGGAAAGACTGATATTCAAGAAAAGGTCCAGGGAACTTACTTCTGTTATTCTCTCTGAATGGTCTTTCTGGTTGTTTGGGACATCCAGAAGAGGACTGTCCAGATTGTCCCCACAGCCAAATAAAGAATTGTACCTAAACATCCTGCAAGTAGAAATTTTCCCAATGAGCCTTGAGGTGATAATGCCTTTGCCAGCACAAAGGGAAACTGTGTCAATAAACTATTGTAATAACTAGAATGTGGCTCAAACAGTTCTACAGACCATAATCTCATTGTGGTCAATCTTAAAATTCTGCATTTACAAGCATTTATTATAGAACATGGACTGCCACCAGTGATGATTCGCACCAAGAACGTCATGTTGTTCTCAATAGAAGCCTCTGAAACTCATGAAAGACCTCAAATTCTACTTCAGTATAAAAACATCTGATTAAAAACATCTAAAAACACTTTTAGCAGCAACGATTCCAAAAAGCCAAGTTTTGGTATGAAGGAAGCTTTAATTTCATACCAGATACTAAAACTAGGATCTATGAATACAGAACATCACACTGACAAAATATGTAAAAATAACGTTGAAGCATCATGCAAAATTAACTCATTTCTGCTGCAGGTTACATTCATAAAATTCACTTGATCACCTGCAAGTGGGAGCTTGCTTCCATTACAGCAGGATTGTTTTTGTAAAAGAAACTGTAGCAAAGGTTCAGTGGAATTTCTGTCCAATGATACAGAGAGGTGAGACATTAAGCTAACCTCTGTTGCCTGAAGCAAAGGAAAATGGTTGAGAATAATGTGTGAGAGTGATAAGCTCACACAGAAGACTTTCTTCAATTTACTGGTGTTAATAGTGGTTCTACAAGCTAATGAAGCACATCTTGCACACACATTATTATTCTTTTTCTATACCTGGCTTCTGACTTTTGGCTTAGTTTCTACCACACATTTCATAAAGTGTAATATCTTATCTGCTGTTAATTTGAAGTTGTAAGAAGCAAGTTTTAGGATCTTGGTGGTGTGCATTGGCAAGAATCTAGCGATATGATCAGAATCAGAAGGGTTTTATTACAATATGTGTGAGCAGGTTCACGTTAGGAATTGCTGCTGTACTTGGTGCAAAAATAAGAAATAATATAGAGCAACAATAATTAGGAAAAGGACGTATATGTACAAGACAGCATAGGTACAGATCAGGTGCAAACACAACACTGGGTCAAGTGACTGATACAAAGCGACTGAGGTGAGCATTTCTAGGATTGTTATTCCTGAGTCCAACTGCAGAGGGGAAGAAACTGTTCTTGTGGCGAGACGTTCCGGTCTGAATGGATCGGAGCCTCCTGCCAGATGGGAGCGAGTTGAAAAGACTGAGTCCAAGGTGAGACGGGTCAGCTGTGCTCCAACCTGCACGCCCCAATGTCCTGGAGGTGTACAGGTCCTGTATGGAGGGACGTTTGCAGCCAATGACCTTCTCAGCAGAGCGTACGACACACTGCTGTCTCTTCATGTCCCTGATGGTGGCTCCAGCGTACCACACGGTGATTGAAGAGGTGAGGATGGACTCCATGATTGCGGTGTAGCCTCATGGACTGTACTGGCAGGTTGGATTTCTTCAGCTGCCTCAGGAAGTTCATCCTCTGCTGGGCCTTTTTTATGACAGAGGTGATGGTGGGTTCCCACTTGATGTCCTGGGTGATGGTGGTGCCCAGGAAGCTGCATAAGTCCAACATCGTGATGGGAGGGTCAGACCTGTGCTTATGGTCAACACAATACAAGGGAGACGAAACAGTATATTGCGATAATAAAAGCCAGATGATATTTGCAATTTTTAAGACTGAATTTATTAGAAAAACGTGAGATCTCGTTGTTCCATCAGAGTGAAAGCAGTAAAAAGCGCTGCCACCTAGCAGTCGGAGTTTGAATTGCACCTCAAAAAAGAAAAACTGTGTTTGCATGTAAACTCTCAATATAAAGTGATACATTGCTTTTAAATATTGATTCAGTATCCTGACATGAAATATTGTGATATTTCAGTGCATCGATATTTTCTTACATCCCTTGCTGTAAACCTATAAACAGATTTGTTTTCCTTTTGCAGAGCATGGCGTGATGTTTCTCTGCACACATGCATAAGAGAACAAAACTGAAAAGCCTTCTTCAGTGCCTTGTATGCCAAAACTTTGAAAAAAAACATTTGTCCTCTTTGCAGCAGATTGAAAACTGACATTTGCAGCCAACTGTTTTTGTGATGTTTGAATCAGACGTGAGAAACATGAAAAAGTCACGTTTCTTTATTTTCACTTGTTCTGCCTCTCTCAGGCCTCTCAGAGTGTATTTGTGACTTCTGGTCTATATTGAGCATCTTTGTAACTGGCTCTTTTGCATTTCATCCTCGTACATAACCCCCCCACCCCCCTTCCTCTACTGCAATTTTTCATCCCCTTTATTCTCCTCTTTCTAATCATTCCATCTTTGTCATCTGCCATCCCTCCCCCTGTCATTCCGCTCTACCCTTCATTTTTCTCAAAGGGGGGCCAGAAGATCTGCTTCTACCTAATGATGCATTGCCAAGAGGGGGCAGATTTTGACGGTTAACAACCTCCACATGCACATGCATGCACGTTCACAAACACACACACAGACATTTTTAAACAGCAACATTCTACAGGAGTAAATGACCTCCTATAGATAATAACTGACTATTTTTTATTCTGCAGAAGCAAAATAAGTAAGTCACGAATCTTTCAAACATGTTTATTTGGAAGACGCAGAATAAAGCTGCAAAAACAACTGATCCTTGGTAATTTACAGATGCATTTTCCCCTGCGTGGCTTTCTTTGCATACATACATACATGTGTTTAAGCATTCATGATCCTATGAAAGGGCTTTTCTTTGCATGCAGATAATTTTGCACATCTCAAACTGCCTTTGCAAACAGCACCACGCATCTTTCTTTGCTTGCTCCCTCTTCTCAGCTCTTTTTCTTTACTTTCTCTCTTTCTAACGAGATGACATGGCTACAGTGTTCCTTTTCTTCACTGTGACAGCTTCTCTGTTGCCAATTAGCGGTGGAGTCGGCAGCTCAGAGATTACATCTCTGTTTATGTGCACAACTCACAAATGAGAAGGTCTGCTCAAAGGCCAAAACTCCACTCAACTGATCCGATGGTATAAAGCGAGTTGGGACTGTGTGCTTATATTTTTAATTGAGATTACTGCATAAATAATTTAATTTAATCATAAGAAGTTGGGTGTTTATTTAATTTTTTATTTAGCTTTGCTTCACACCAAAAGGTCATTTGCAATAAAGAAATTGAAACATAAACAATGTTAAAATAGAGCCAATGACTTTTTTCAAAACTTTAAAATATTTGGGATGTGCTGGATTTTGCGTGGTTTTCAGGAAACCCTGCAAGGATTTAAATAAAATGAATTATTCCGAGATCTACCATGCCACTCAGTTGTTTGGGATCACAAAAAAACACACAGAAAGTATTTGAAAAGGAAATTTAGCAAAAGAAAATAATATTCAGACATAATATATTATTCTAATTTGTTGTTGTAGGTAAATTAAATGGGACATATTAGGCAAAACTCACCTTTTGCCTCTTTTCTGCCATGTGGGTCTCTATTGCCTCAATAAACACTCCAAACGTCAAAAAACCTGTCCATCTGTTTTCTGTCAGTGTTTGGGTTTAGGAATAATGTGCCTAAAACAAGCCGTTTCAGAAAGTCCCCATTTGTGACATCACAAACGGACAAATTAGCATAGAACCACCTCTCACGTCCAAAAGAAAGCTGCTGCTGGAGGAGCAGCGCCTCTACTTCAAGCCCTTTCCAGATAACGCAACATCTTAGCCTATGGCAGCCTGAAGGGGGATGGGTGGGCGTGGCCAGCTCCAGCTTGTTTTCTTAAAGCGACAGAGCTCTGAAATGGCTCATTCTGGAAGGTACTTAAATTTTCAAGGATTAAACTGCTGAAATCACTTTATGTAAGAGGGATTTTTTGCAAAGACCCTCATAAACATGTTTGGCATGGACCATAGAACTATTATAATATAAAAAATTAATAATATGTCTGCTTTAATTTCTCAATTTGAATAGCTTTTTCTCTAAGCACAACTGTACAAGAAATGTCTTGTGTGTTGTTCTGGCCATCTTGAGACTGAACAGACAGACAACTAATGATGCTTCAGTTACTGAACTCTAAAGTAATAGGCAGCCAGAAGTCCGACTGTAATGGCGAGGTTTATGGAGATTCTTCAGGAAGCATGGGGAGATTTGAAGAAAGTCGGATGTTTCCCGTCTTAGTTTTAAATTGAAAAATAACAAAACAGCATGCATATTATATATTTAAGTATATTTAAGAAACTCAGTTTCTGGCATTTAGCATAGAGTTCATCCGTGAATCTATAAAACGTTTAATTTGTTATTGCAGACATAAGTTGAAGCAGGCAAGTAGAAAACATTTCTGTTGACACAGAAATGACTGCTCTTCACTTGAAGCCAGCCTCCGAATAAAGGCTGACACATTTTAGCAGGAATATTTGGAATCATCTTGTTATTTTCACATGAAGTGAGGAGGTGATGAAGGACCAAAATACACGAAGGAAGCTGTATCTCACACTCATGCTCTAACATACCATGTTTTTTCCTATTCTACTGTCTTTGTTTGCATTTGGCTTTGTGTCTGTGTTGATTTGCTTCACATTAAATGGACCACACTGTTCTGCTTTGTTGGCATTGTGAATGATTGATTTTAAGAGTGTGAATGAACTCCAAATGAAGGAGTTGGCAGAAAGGCTTGTTAAGCTCTTTATCCATTCTAAAACTGCGCCCAAGGGTCTGTTTGTAATTTTTATCATCTTCATGCTTGTCGCTTCAGTTTATGCTTCAGGACGTACGTACTGTATCTGCCATGCACACACCACTTAGGCTCAGATGCACCCAAATACACGTCAACTTTCTCCTACAGAACATGCATTAATGCTGTTAGATTTAAAGATTAACTGTATTTAGATAGTCTGCATCTGCACGATCAGTAGGTGAGTTGTTTATGGAACAAACAAGATGCAAGAATTATCTTTTCAGAATAAAACACATCCCTTCCACCCCGTCGGTTTCTTGATCCGTTAAAGGTCAACTTGTTGTGCAGCAGCAACCGCAGCCTGCCAGGCAATGTTCAGAGAGGTGTACTGATATTTTTCCTTCCGAGTTCCTGATAGGGTTCAGGTCAGGTGAGGGGGAGGGGTATTGGACTATTCTTTTATATTTGTGTTTAGTGGCTGGCCATACAGAGGAGTACTTCAATGCATGTGATGAAGCGGATCCTCTCATTAAAACCGGGGTCTTCCTAAAAGATGCAGATTTTTTCCTACATCTCTGTACAAAGAGTGTCTTCTAAAACTTGCTATTTGATTCTGAGTCCATTTTAAATCCAAAAAAGTCCTACTTGCCTCACACACTTTCTCTAAGGGATAGGTTGCATGTGTTTGCAATCCTGCTCTTGGTCACTACCCAAAGCTCGTGACCATAGGTGAGGGTAGGAACGTAGATCGACTGGTAAATCGAGAACTTCGCCTTCCACCTCAGCGCTCTCTTCATCATGATAGACCGGTACAACGCCCACGTCACTGCAGACGCAGCACCAATCCGCCTATCGATCTCCCGATCCATCTTTCCCTAATTCGTGAGCAAGACCTGGAGATACTTAAAGTCCTCCAATTGAGGCAGGACCTCCTCCCTGACCAAGAGAAGCCATTCTACCCTCATCTCATTGGTGCAACAAATAAAAAAAAAAACTTTGAAAAATGATTCCTCTCACGTTTTCTGGCTGTTAATCTGCCTCATTTTATTGGTAATGAAATGTTTGATGGTTCTATGATTATGAGAAATGTTTCAGAGTTTGGGATTTTGAGTAAATCTTATTTTTGGTTAGCCTGGCAAGCCACCCTATATGTAAATATATCGTCTGGCCACTATCCAGGGACAAAAATCAGTTTTAGGGTGGAATCTAGTTTTCTTCAAACTGTAAAGATCTTTATGTCTTTATTGTCGTGCCCGTCAAAATAAAATTGGGATTATTATTTTTTTAAATATGGCTTTTAAAGGAAAAACTGTGCATTCATTCTGCACACCTCTAAACGCCCCGTGGAGGGATTACTTTTAAAAACTATAGCTTTTTATTAAATTGTTCCATATTCCACCTTTAATTTTCTAATTGTGCACAGAGTGTATACTGCATCCATTTAC
The DNA here is from genome assembly GCA_006937985.1 of Aphyosemion australe. Lineage (NCBI taxonomy): Eukaryota > Metazoa > Chordata > Actinopteri > Cyprinodontiformes > Nothobranchiidae > Aphyosemion > Aphyosemion australe. Next base: position 2,388,704 of record SSNS01000002.1, read on the forward strand.
CAAAAATACAATTGTGGACTTGGTAAATCTGCCTCTTTCTGTTTGGACAGATTAGGTTGAAACTGCAAAGGTTTGCATGTTCTCGCACAGGTCTATCCATCAAAACAAGTGCTTGTGATTCCAGTGGATGGATGACCACTGGGAATACTCAGGAGTTCTCCGCCACATTAGATTGTTAAAATACAAAACACACACTCACACACACAGAAAACAGCTGACAAAGGAGTCATGAAATTATTTACTGGGTAAGAAACTGGTTTTAAGCCTTTTTCCATAAAAAATGTTGTGATCATCTTTTCAGAATCGCTCTCCTTCATGTCTATGCTCTTGCTATATTTAGAGTGAGCTACTTCAACGAGGCAAAAATAGAGTAAGTACTCTGCTCAAGGGCACAATGCCAGGAAGTATTGAGGAGAGAATTTACACATTCACTTTATTTGATTTTCCCACCAGCTCAAGGAATGTAAACCAGCAAATATTTGATCAAACACCTAGAAATCCTGAAGCTGCCACCACCGCTTGCTGCTAAATTAATTAATTGTCTCTAAAATATCAATTTGCCTCCCTAAATCCTTTCTGTCCCTTCTGTGATGTTCTGTTTATACACACTTGAAGTAACTGGATTAGACTGGTTTCAGGTCAGCCTTCAAAAGCTACATCAGTAATCTCAAATCAAAACACCCAGGAAAGACGGACAGCACATTAACTAATCTGTGTGAGCGCATGTGTAAATACACGTCAAAACATGCAGTAGACGGTCTGAAAAATGTTTCATCTGGATGTAAATTTTATTCCCTTCGGGCCATATATGCAGTAACAGAGGTTCTTCAGTGAGTTTATCGAAAAAGCACCTTATCATTAGAGCATCTCTATATCCCCAGACAAGGTTATGCTGGCAATTAAGCAACAAAGTTTGGAGCTAGTTTGTAGATACCTACAAATTGGGTATGCTGCAAGGGAATGTGTGAGCATGCACTCATCCTCTTTAAAACACACACACACACACACACACACACACACACACACACACACACACACACACACACACACACACACACACACACACACATTTAGACACTGCATTGGCATTTAAACGGTGACATTTTCCGAATGACATTTTGTCTGTGGCTAAATCCACACTAGCGGAGTTTAATCCTACTGTCTTCTACTTTTAGAGGAACTAACTAAATTTTTTACATCGCTCGTGGCCTCCACACATACATGTACATCCAGACCGGACGACTCATAGATTTTCTAACCATTTTGCTCATAAAAACAAAAGAGCTGGCATATTTTAGTGTTTTTGTCAAGATCTGGCTAGGACCGGACTGAACAGACTGAAGCGTGAGTTTGAATGTGGCGTGTTGTATGACCCAAGCATGGAGTGGACTGACACTGGGTTTGAACAGACACGCTGCTAATATAGGAACCGCGGCGCGCTGCTCAAAGGGAAATGAGAGCGCGTGCGGTTCCAGAATAAAGGAAGAAGACTTACTGGGAGTTGACAGGCTGGACTGGACCTGGAAGAGCTCTGGACACGAACTTCAGGAAGTGATTGGAACGCTAATTGAGCCGGAATGTCGAAGCAATGACTGAGCCACGAGCAGGAACGCCAACTTCCTGATATACTCCCAGGCTGATGACGTGGGCCGGAAGTCCGGTGCGGGGCATGATGGGAAGTGGAGTCCTGAGGCTGGTTAGGTCTGAGGGGAATGGCTGGTTTTGTGGTGTACTGGGGCAGGTCTGGGTCTGAGCTGGGGAGTTCTGGGGTGATTAGAACTGAGGTGGAGATCGAGGAGCCAGAATCGTGACAGTTTTCTTTACTCTAAGCTGCTTTATTAATTTCCTTTTTTATTGACTTCATTCAAAATGTCTTTGGCAATTTACCATAACTACATTTACGTATTAATTGAAACATGCTGTGGGAAATAAATTGATTTTTTGTCTAATAAAACAAAATTATAAGGCAACCAAACACCACAAAAGTAAATTAACATGCAGCCTTGCACAGAAGCATAATGGCCTTCTTAACTGAGCAGGGTCACTTTTTGTTTTAAACGCAGTCTGAGCTTCTGCGTTGCAGCAAATCCAGGCATGCATTCCAGTGCTTGTGAATCCTCAGTAAGCAGAGTGAAGTAGATGACTAAAAAGCGTCTCATAAAAGGATAATATCAGTGTAGATTCTGGTTTAATATAAACACATCTCTGGGCCAAACCACCTGTAGAAACACCAGTATCTTCCATTAACTGTTTGGTCTTCCCGTCAGTCAAAGAGCACTTAGAGATAAATGGACTGATGCTTTGCTGAGTTATTTTTTTACCTTTACACCACAGATCCGTTTGTGTCTCCTTGTGTTTTCTTCACAACCTGATTATAATGTTATATCATTTTATTCAATCAAAACTTTTTTCATTTTCTACATTTAATTGAGTCTTGCATATTTTTAAAGATCTGCTTTTTTGAATGTCATCCTCTTGTAGCCAAACGTCACACTGGAGTAGCTTCTGGCGCCATACGTTTAAACGATCATGATCTTTTCATGGACCCACATTTTACAGACCGAAACAAGCAAATCAAACGTGGCACAAAGCAAAATATCATAGCTGATTAGTTTTAACAGCAACAAGCTGAATCAGCATCTGCTTTGCATCCTGTTCTCTCCGCAGAGCAGTTTGATGTTTGCTCACAGATAGGCTGATTATTTTCAGTGGTGTTTAAACTTTTGAACCCTTTTTGTTTTGTACAACTTTTTGAAAATTATTTTGGCCTCACAAAAGTAAGCAACATACCTTGAAAACAAAAGCAAAACATCATTGTTGACAGATGTTGCTGTGAAATCCAATTTCTCTGTAGTTTTGCGTTCAAGAATGTGTTTATTTACCATTAAAACTAGTCATAAACTCATCATCTTAAAAGTTGCACACTTCTGTAAGGCTTCTTTAAGGGTATTCAGAGATATTTAACATTCTGCATTATCTGTGCCCTCGTCTGTTATGTTTTCTACTGATGTTAAGGTCGTTAAAACAGAATAAAGGTATCCATAATGACAAAATTAGAACAGAGAGAGCTGCAAAGAAGATTTGCATTCATCTTAGTGTGTGTGTGTGTGTGCGCGCGCGCATGTGTGTGTGTGTGTTCTTGTACTTACTACATACTGAGGAACAAAACAAGTTTTTAACCAACAGAGTGAGGACATTTTTCTGGTCCTCACTTTTTTTAAAAGCTTACCCGTTGGGTTTAGAAGTATGGTGTGAATTAGGTTTTTGTTGAGGTTAGGGTTAGGAATACAGCAACCCTGGTTATGGTTAGGGTTAGGGTATGGGTTAGGCATAATACAGTCACTAAAATGAAAAAAAATGAATGTGTGTGTGTGTGTGTGTGTGTGTGTGTGTGTGTGTGTGTGTGTGTGTGTGTGTGTGTGCTCCTCCACATCGAGAGGAGCCACTTGAGGTGGCTCGGGCACCTGGTTAGGATGCCTCCTGTACATCTCCCAAGTGAGGTTTTCTGGGCACGTCCTACTGGGAGAAGGCCCAAGACACGCTGGAGGGACTATATTTCTCATCTGGGGAACGCCTTGGGATTCTCCCGGAGGAGCTGGCCCAAGTGGCTGGGAATGGGAATTCTGGGCCTCTCTGTTTAGGCTGCTGCCCCGTGATCTGACCCCGGATCAAGCGAATGAGAATGGATGGGTGTGTGTGTGTGTGTACTTGTCTATCCTACATTCTGAGGCCAATGACTTCTTTGTCGCCTATAAGGCGAGGACATTAGTTACAAAGTGAGGACATTTAGCCTGGTCCTTTTTATAATTTTACTGAGCTCTACTAGTTGGTTTTAGAGCTGTGGTGTGAAGTAAGTTTTCGTTAAGGTTAGTGTCAGGGGTAGGCATTATACAGCCACTAAAATGGATGGAAGTTAGTAAGGGTCCTCACAACTACTAGTAGGATGAGAACGTGTGTGTGTGCGTGTGTGTGAGACTGACATTCCTTTTAAGCTTGTGTAATATTCACACACTTCTTTGCCGTTTGCTGATGAAAAACTCCGTCACACAACAATAAAAGAGAAGAAACACACTAGCGCAAGGGCAAAAATGTGTGACAGTGAGGAAAAAATAAAGCTACTGAAAACTAACAGAGTTGATTTTTATTTTGCCCACCGAGCCCTTTGCTTGTGTGTTGAATATTTATAGTACATATAAAACAGTTATGGACCATCTGTTGGAAGTTATACATCTCAAATCTGTGGATTTTCTTTTATTCAAGGGGTAAAATCTAAGCACATATGGTGATATCTTCCTTTTATGACTTGTTATTTAGTCAGAAGTTACCTTCACTAGAGGTTAATTAATAATTTTCGGTCAATGACAAATCGACTGTTTAGTTCTAGCCTCGTGAATAGCAGCACATCTGCTGTGTTGTTTTAGAGCTGTGACTTGTTTCGTTTTGAAGCTGGTTTCCTGATTTCTGTGCGGGGGTGCACTTAAATAACATCCAATTACTCCTACAGCTTGCAATCAGAGTTTGAATACACCTAAAATACTTGTGTTAAAAAAACACTATATTCAATATTTGACACTTTTATTATTTTGTCAGATAAAATCTATAATAAAAGTGAAATTTACCTTGAAATGTAGCAACAATTTATTATTAACTGTGTTTTTCTCAGATAACTAAATGAATCTTAAAGTTCTTGTCTTAAAAAAGTCCTATACTTTTATAAACTAGGCATGTTTCAGTCTCGATTTCTTCTGTCACTTTGTTTGGGTCATCACATATCTTATTCCCCCACAGAAAGAGGCTGCAGCAGCCAGAACACGGTCTCCCTTCACTGCAAATGTCAATGCATCCACATGTTAACGAATTCTGTATTGTAGAAAGAAAGAACTCAATTTGTTTTGGTTCTTCTATTTGGAGTGACCCGGTGTTTTGTCAAGATGTTTACCTATTAAAACCAGTTTTGATCCCATCTCATGACCAAGAAACTCTGATAGAAATCAGTTAAAGGCATACTGTGCAACTTTTTCAGTTTTTTAAATCATTTTCTTGAGCCAGTTTGTGCTAAAATGACCCTTTACAGGGTTAATGAAATGTCACTCAGACCCCCACCGCCCTCTGGGGCCAGAATACCACACTTGCAACTTCAGAGTGGCGGTCCGGTCCCTGTTGGACTTAGTAAAGTGGAGCTGACATGCCTGGTGCTGCAGTCTGCTTCCAGCATGTTTCCTGCATGTTTTAGATCATGAACACAGCTGATTTGTTTGATTTAGTGAAGAACCGCTCCTGTAGACACTAATGAAGGCTGAGGAGACGTTTCAGCAGTTAGATTAAGGTGTTAAAAAGATGAACGCACAGCGAGGAGATAAGTTTCACTTTTGGTTTCACTAACAGACACTAGGGGGTGCAAATAGCAAGTCAAAAGTGCAAAATATCCCTATAAATTGACTTGAAACTCTAATTCCACCTACTGAAGATTGTCCCAATGAAAAACTATTCAATTCTAATAAAATATGGAATGTTTATATTATAATGACCACCATTTCTTTTAGTCCTGCATGTCTCATTTTGTGTCTGATTATCTTTTCTGTTAAAATGTCATTTGGTCTTGAGAAGTGGCGGCTTGAGATGACTCCATACAAGTCCTTGATTAGATCTGATCATTTAAATAGAATTGAAGCAACATCCGGTTCATTCGGTCACCTTAACCAACCCAAAACTGTTTTTTTTCATTCTTAGTAAAGTATTTTAGGTATTACCCCCCCCCCCCCCCCGACTTCCATTCATTGCTTCTCTGAGGCCTTAGAGTAAAAATTACCCAACATATGGCTTTATTTACTCTAAACATAATTGCATTAGATGCTCTCTCGTGTTTAGATAAATTTGAGCCAGCTCATTGCTATATTTATCTCCTCTGCTGCTTACTGAACAAACCACGGTCGGTTCAACGAGTGCTGTTAACATCAAAGAGGAAAAAAATGCTTTGACTTTCCTCTTCTGGGGTTTTGTGAACGCAACCAGCTATTTGAAGTAGAATTTGGAAGTCTGGATTTTTTGCTGTGATCTAGGTCTGCAATTTAGCCGTTCTCTTAAAATTCCGAATAACATGCAGGCACTTAGTATATTTTTAACCTTCCTCAATTTTCCACAATATTTACTGATCCTGCAGAATTTTACATTCTCCTTCTTATTTCACCTGTTTTTCTTCTCTTTCCTCCTTTGTTCATCATTTATACATATATTTACATTTCTGAACCATAGTCCCCTCAAGGGAGAGGCTTTCTGTTATGTTCAGTACTGATGTGCTGTCCATTGCATAACTGTTTTACCCTTAATCAAATTAAAGGCTCCCCTTAGCTATTGCTGCTGCTAGTGTAAATTCTTTTTTTTGCAAGAAACAATCTGATACAAAAAAAAGCCAGTTCATCTTACTTTCATCCTTGGTGTGCATCATAACAGTGAATCTTGGGTTATGAAAAAGAATCTGAACAGAGTCAATGCAGAATGAAAAAGAGTAAAATTATTATTTTTAATGTCTAAAATCAACAAGTGAACACCTATGCATTCAAAAAAACCTTAGACGTGCACACAGCCTATATGTCTGCACATACAAGTGTCAAAGGCCAATTTAGAAAGGCTAAATCATCCATTACACATGTTTTAAGACTATAATGAAAAACTGTCAGACGTGCACAGATATGTTGAAATAATATGTAGTTTGTGTGTGTTTGAATTACCTGTTGAGTGCCACTGCTGCTGTGTTGTGGTTTTATTTTCTTTGTATCAAAGCCTAAGGATGATTCTATCTTTTGTCTTTACCTGTTTATTTATAGGCTGAAAGAATGGCTTCAAAAGGTCTGAAATTACTGAACTTTTGTAAATTATGTCACTCAGTGGCGCGTCCAGGCCTTTTAAAGGTGCTATGTGGGATATTCATAGAAATCATGGTAAAAATTGCGACTCTTTAGCGCCATGCAGTTCAGAGTAAGTATTGCAGCTACGGTGGCCCACTCAAAAAGGCAACAACTCCAGCATTCACTCCAGGCGTCTGGTTCGTTTTTTTATAAAAAGCATGAGATTGATTTATTTCCAATCTCTGTAGCCTAACACACACAAAGCATCTAACTACTCCACCAGTTAAAAAACATTTTAATGACTGTTCAGTCTTAATGCATAAAGCCATGCATACCCCCCCCCCCCATCCCCCGACGAGATGACGCGCGCACCCAACCAACCCCCCCCCCGCGACGAGGCGGCGCGATCCGCCACCCCCCTCAGTCAACAGGCATCACGGCTGTAAACATTTCTAGGGGCAACACTGCTGTTAGCTGTTATATCAACCTACCGGTCCTGAAGGAAGCTAGCATAGCTGTCACCAATTCACACATGGAGGAGGGGTGGCATCAGCTGTGGCGTCCTGTGTCATGTGGATCAGAGCAGCGGAGTAAACAAGAGTCTGACGGTTAGCCATCAGCTGATCGCGGCACACGGTGTGAGCCGCAGTGAAGATCGAGTTGGAGCTAACATCAACCACTGGCTGTTTAGCGATCGGATAACCAATGAGGTTTGGCTGGAGCCGGGGACACGCTGTGGAAATAAAGTACCGGTAACTAATGCTAATGTGGCTACCGGCTAGCGGACCACCGCTGAAGCGTGTTGGGAGAGACACGGCAGGCTGCGGTAAGAGAGGAGGCTTTAATAGAAGGAACTTTCTTGAAGAAGGACTTTGGAACTGATATGTTGGGACCGGATTGGGAGCTTTATTATGAAGAAAAGAAATGATCAGCTGAGGTGAGTCATAAACCACACTTGGATGCTGGTGTCTAGCTGTTGCGGGCGGGGTTCTCATCATATGCAGCTGCTGAGTGTTGGAAAACAATAAGACCTGACATATTTGATGTGTCTTTTGATTTCATTGTTATTCAAACTAACAAAGTCCAGCAACAGTGTAACAGCTAGTCTCGTCTCTTCTTAGTTGCATTGTCAGACGCCATGCTTCCACGGCGCACTGCTGCCCTCTGCTGTTTCTTTCAGGTTACAGTCATAGTGCAAACGCGTAACTCAGAGCTCGTATGTCCCTAAATAGCTACCGTATTTCAAGATGGAGGATGACCATGGAGCGTCGACCACAATTTATGTATTAAAAATGTAAAATTTGAAGCTGAGAGGAATATTTAGAATTGATGTTGTTGAGAAATATTAATGAAAAAGGACAAGTTTGTGCACTGAATGCACAGAATTTGGTAGTAAACAGGTAAAAATATTACACACTGGGGCTTTAAAAAGGGGTGACCCAAGTGGGGCACTTGTTTATGCATGGGTGGCACCTATGGTCATCCCTCACAAAATCATTCTTTTTTTCATTCTAGTGAATTTGTGAGCTCCACATTGTGCCATGACCAATTTTCTCTCTTCTCCTTTTTGTTCTTCGAGCTGTTTCGTGGTGGTTAGCAAGCCACGTCTTGGTGCATTACTGCCACCAAATGGAGTGGAGTGGGACTGGGACCAGGAGTCTAAAAACTACTTGGGTGTTTCTCAATGCCTTGCTTACGAGGACACTGTTCTTCCTTGGTCAAAGAAAACAATGGAACAGACTCCTCACGTGACCGCGGCTGCCCAGAGCCCGCCTTTTGCTTACGCGCTCTGTTTACGTCCCGCCCATCATATGCTTCAGATGTAAAATGAGCCGTTTTAGCTTTTAAATTGTGTATATCAAATGTGTAAGCGAGTTAGTACCTGCTAGGTGCCGAAGCTGGAACTACTAAGCAACTAACCAATTGCTTTGGATCTAGAAAAAAACATTTTAGATATGTCCGATAGCTGGAAATTTTCCCCCGAAGTAGCTGCTGCCAGCTCCTGATCCGCAATCCTTTTGAAAATACCAGGCAACAAGACACCTCCCATGTATCCTTGGTCAGCGAGCTAAATGGCTAACAAATCGAGGACAAACACCTGCATAGCACATGAACATTGGAACACGCCTTGGCGGTTCCTGATGACGTATCTCCTAGGGCCTAGGCAACTGGAGCGGGACTAAGACACCAAGGTTCTTGACATTGAGAAACACCCCTTGTGTCAATATGAAAATGTAATGAAGAATAAAAATACAGAAGTTTTCTCTAGGCCTGGGGCTGGAAATCAATGTTAAAGGTGTATTCTGCCACCTACTGTTTTGGGGTTTATAACCCCAAGCCTTATATCATTTAGTTCTAATTGGCATCATATAGTAAACTGGTTATCAGCTGGCCTGATTTGTAAAGACTGGATTCAGTCATAGGTATCAGTTGACCTCTAGCGTATACCACAATGCTGTCTTAGTTTATTAAATAACCAAACATGGGGGTGGAGGACGCCCTCATCTACCTGCAGCACCGGGCTCTGAATCACCTCGAGATGCAAAAATAGCACTGTGAGGATCATGTTCTTCGACTTCTCGAGTGCCTTCAACACCATCCAGCCGTGTCTACTGCAGCAGAAGATGAGGGGTGCAGGAGTGGGCGAACATCTGACTTCATGGATCATCAACTACCTCACCAACAGGCCACAGTACATGAGGCTGCACAACTGTGCATTTGAGGTGGTTGTGTGCAGTACTGGAGCTCCACAGGGTACAGTGCTCTCACCCATTCTTTTCACCTTTTACACCTCGGACTTCACCTACAACACCGGCAGCTGTCACCTCCTGAAAATTCAATTTTTTATTCGTGGTTTCTGTTGATCAAAGGTTACAATACTAGATTACTGCCTATGTGTATATACATGTACCCTTGTTTTTATTTTTCTTCTAATTATCCTTTTGAGTGTTGGTGCTGCTGTGACAACTGAATTTCCCCGCTGTGGGATCAATAAAGTCTATTCTATTCTAAATTAGAAAAAAGTCGTATTTTTGCACTTTTATGATCGCATATCTCTAGCCTGGTGATGAATAGACTGTTTTAGTAAGGTTATTTAAACTTTACAATTTATTTTCACCATGACTGTTCACTCTAGTCCGTCAGCAGGTTGTGCCAAACTCCTCTTGAGAGACTCTGACTGCCTTCTGTTTTTGCTCACACTGGCACATTCAGTGGGAGTGGATCAGGTATCCCTCCCCGGGGCGTCATCTCATGTGGCGTTCATCAGCAGTTGTCTCCGTCTCCTTTTGGATTACTTTTCCTCCCTCTGTCCTCTCTCTTCCCTCCCCTCCAGTCCCTTCTTCCTTCTTGGTGTTCTTCTGTTGATTGTAGTTTTTTTTTACACTCATTAAAGTGACAGATAAGACAAGCAGAGGAAGGATATGATCCACAGCTGTAGGAGGAGTAATTGTGATTGCTACTCTATGGTGAATTTTAATGTGCAGTGGTACTATAATAAAGCATGAATTCAGAGTTTATTTATGCTAAAAAGGAAGACGCAGAACTATCTGAAAGGCTACTACTTTAAACCCAATAAGATTAAAATTTATAGACCAGCATTTATCAGGATTTCTTCTCCTACTTGATATTAAAACTGAGGCTTTTTAACAAGGAAGAAAAGAGCAGGATGTATGTTTTTGGAAAGCTTCGTTTCTTTAATGTTTGCAGCAATATGGTGCAAATCTTCTGTCAGTTGGTGTTGAATAATTCAGTTTTATTTGCAGACTGTTGGGACATTATCAGAGCTAGAAACGCCTTCCTGATCAAACTGCCTCCATTCTAAGTTCTTCTTTGGACTCCCTAGAGTTGTTTGTGGAGTGAAAATGTGGCAAAAGCCGCCTTACAAAAGGCAACACTCTTTCTACAAACCAGTAATAAACCAAATGTTTGAGTCTCATAAACAGAACTTTTTATTGTACCATAAATATCTGGGATGTAAATTTTGTGAGCTTTGTGTTAATATTTTATTATTTTTTTACGGTATTTGACATTTTTAATTAGGATTGGTCTTCAGCTGTGATGTTTGATGATGGATGCCTCTGAAACTTTTTTCTCTGCTCCTCCACTGAAAGGTCATCCTCCTCAGGTTTTAAATGTCAAGAAGGTTTTTTATTGTAGTAGCGATGTGATTAATACACTTGCAAGCTTTTGTGTATAATTGGGATTTTTTTACACCTGCCATCGTTTATTTTTCTTTCATTTCTAAAGTTTTATGTATCAGTAATATAAAGTGATGAAACAAGGATACCTTGCTTCTAGTGAAATTATATACTGCCTGATCTCTTAGATGAAAAGGAAGTCTTCTCAATTTTCTTAATTAAGGATCATTGAGGTATACAAGCATCATTATTTGGATTTTTCAAAGGATCCTCATGGGTAACGGTGGTTGAACAGGTATATGAAAGGGCAGGGATGTGTGGGAGGAGTCAGGACTCTGTTTAAAATGTCCAGGGGTGAAAAGGGTCCTGCTGTTGCCATAGAAACCTTTGTGCTGTTTGCAGCTGCTGCTCATAGTGACATAGTGGAGTTCTAAAGAAATACAGTTGATTCAGATGGTAAACCTGAAGATCCATGCTAATTAGCTTCCCTGCAAACAGTCAACGTCGCATGGACGTGCAGATCATGTCTGTATTGAGTCCATCGGTCTAGACCACGTCTGTAGGACGTCCTAACTAGGTCTTAGCACAGTGGGTTTGGATCTTCAGAGGCCTTCAGCGTCTCTGACAATTTGTTTTTTTCAAACTCTTTAAACATGTTCAAAGTTCAATCAGCATGAAACATGACCCTTTGACTCCTGCAAGGGAATTGGGAACCATCTCTAACATTGCCAGATGTTTTAGAAACTCTCTTACGAAAGTTGTTTGCAACTTGTTGCCAACAGTTGCAACCTGGAGAGATCCTGTGTGTTCGGTGCCTAGTGAGAATGCAAAGTGAGCATCTGGCAGAGCCTGCTGTGAATGACATCTTCAACTCCCACCTCGAGCACAGCGTTCCTGGCATAAAGAGGAATTCTGAGGACAGGGTGCATTTTGAATCTCCATTGGAGAAAGGCGCTGCCTTTAAGAGGTGTGTTGTTGTGGCAGGAATCTCTGATCCAGGTGAATTATACTTGAAATGAAAAGGCTTGTCAGTCTAGCAAAGTTGTCCTACAGAGTTATTTTTGCTTGTGGGACCCGGTAAGCATCTAACAGGCACAACATGTGGCAAAAGCTCTGGTATGGCAAGAGTTTTCTGAGGCTTTAGAAGCCCTGATTGGCCTAAATAATGTCCTGGTAAGAAGTCAAATGCTTCACACGGCGAGAGAAGTGGTTTGGCAACAGTGTTTACAGTGGGAATAAAGTGCTTCTGACCTCAACTCAGGATGTAGTTTGACAGGAGAAGGAGTCCTTAGAGGGCCCTCTCAGCCCAACTGATACTCCTTTCAAAGTGGCCTCCAGGGGTGGATAACCCTATATACTTGGAGAAGTCAGTTAAACCCACTCCAGGCAGAAGTTATGTCTGGATTTCTTGGCCAGTTCACAACTATACCAGTCATTTTCACATAAAATTTATACTCATAATTATGACACGTCAAGAATGTACCAGCTACTTAAGCCAAAGGTTGTAAATGAACGAAACCTTTGAGAAAGAGTCATGCATAATTTAACAAATTTCCCTCGAGTAAAGAAATTCTGTAACAGGTTTCACATCACTTTTAGAATTCAGACACCACCTTGTTGCTTTAGAAGAAATTGAGAATATTGCACCATTCAGGCATTATGTATCATCAATTAGCATAATTCTACTTTAGGTGCAGGGATTTGCATTTTTACACTTTGAGGTTTTAAATCATTTGCAACTGTGGCAAACAAGGTGACAAAATAGGACTGCTACGGGATGTGGAGCAGAGCTTTGAAGCGAGGCAGCTTGCTCTATAACAATGCTGCAATTGAGAATTATGGGTCCAGAGGTCTTGATAGAGGTATTTCAAATTCTCTATGTTTCATTGCTTTACAAATCGCAGGGGTGGCTCAAGCTGCTATTCTGTTATATGTATCGAGTATGTCTCGCTGAAGGAACTAAATCTAGACACGAGTTGCTATAGAAAAACTAGGAGGAGACACTGAGGATGATTGAAAACTGGATTCATGGCATTATTCCAAATAGAGGGTTTTGTGTGGAGTTGCAGCTTCTGAGACGCGTCCTAATGAGATTAATACTCCACTGCATGCAGGGTAATTATTTAACAGAACCTTTTTACTGTAATTCACAGAACTACTTTCGATCAACAGTGAATGCAATGGGCAGTGTGTTTCTGGGGCTTCAATTTGGCAAAAACCCAACTGAGAGTAGAAGTTGAAGACAGGAAAAAGAGAGAAAATTTACGAGGAAGCTGTTGCCAAAAATGTATGTGTAAAATGTGTAAGAAAGAGAGAGAGTGAAGGAGATGAATTGCATGTGTTGTGGTGTGGAGGGGGATGGAACCAAGGTTGGAAACTTGAGATAGCAACTGGAAATGGGCTCATTGAGAGCTTCAAATGGCTTTGAGAAGACCAGTCAAACCAGCATAGGCTCTCGCTTTGTCTTTCCTCCACACTCATTTTTGTCACATGCAGTCAACTACCAACCAAAACATCTTCTCACGCTGAAAGAAAGTGCGTACTTACTTTTCACACAGCTAACTAGTCCCCAGCCACCCAGGGTGTGAGACGATGCAACAGATAAGGCTAATATTAACTTAAAAGCATGCACATGCACACAGAAAACAGTCGTTGCATGTCTGCAAATTGTGATTTCTGCTTAGAAATAATTTTTGCTTGACATTGGATGGAGTTAGAATTGCCACTAAGCCACTGAGCAGGTTCACTGAGAAACTATACTTTGCTCGTTATTTTTTGAAATACGATTGGTCACATGCATAGTCTTCTACCCCTGTTTCCTGCATTAGCCACCAAAAGAAAATAGACAAGAAAACGGTCGCGTCAGAGAAAGCCACACAAATCTCGGCTAGTAGAAGCTAACTGTTAGCATTAGCAACTCCACAACATGGCAGAACTCCTTCAGGCTTGTGTTATTTGTGAAATCAAAACAATTCAATTAAATTCAATTCAGTTTATTTATATAGCGCCAAATCACGACAAGAGTCGTCTCAAGGCACTTCACAAAGTAAACATTTCAATACAGTTCAGTTCATAAGCCAATCAGTAAAAAAGTTTCCTATATAAGGGACCCAGCAGATTGCATCAAGACACTGACTAGTGTCATTGTGTTGGTACAATCCTCATACTAAGCAAGCATTTAGCGACAGTGGGAAGGAAAACTCCCTTTTAACAGGAAGAAACCTCCAGAGGATCCTGGCTCAGTATGAGCAGCCATCCGCTACGACTCACTGGGGGTTGAGAAGACAGAGCAGGCACACACACCCCACACACACCACACACACACACACACACACACACACACACACACACACACACACACACACACACACACACACACACACACACATACACCACATATATCAAGTAGTGTTTCTATGGCTACACTGTGATTTCTTAGTAGAAGTTCTATTTAGTAAGAGTAAGAGAAACTTTATTGTCTTTATCTGAGTGAAACACAAATGTTGCAGAGCAAACAGAGGCAGTGGTTGCTGTGAGCCAATCAGAGGTGAGATGCCTGAATGTCTTGAATAATAAAGAGTAAGACTCCAAATCCTGCCCCACACTTCTCCAGCTACCTTCTACATCCTGAAACAGGAGCGCCAGAGTGTTTGTTCCAAAGAGAACGGCTCACAAGGCATTCATTAACACTAGAGACCACAGCAAATGTCCTGAAAAAACAAGTGAATGAGAGTTTTGAGGGGAATGTATCACTATTCACGCATAAAGGCAAACCCATTTTAACTCCAAAAAAGTTCCTTCAGTCTGTACATATCTGATAGAGAAACACTAACATGGCAGTAGAAAACCACCAGGCAGTAAACGTTGTGTCCTGACTCCTCCCACACAGTCCCAAAGCTGCTCTCACCTCTCAGAGGTGTCTGCTGTTTTCCTGCATCGTCTCACACCCTGGGTGGCTGGGGACTAGTTAGCTGTGTGAAAAGTAAGTACGCACTTTCTTTCAGTTCAGTGGTTTTATGTGTCAGAAAATAATAACAAAAGCCTCGGGCCCTTAAGTTCTGAAATTACAGTAGGTAAGTAAGACCCATCACACAAGAGCAGTGTGTAAAGCACAAAGAATACTACATGAATCTACAGCCATATTTATAAATACATTATTGACATAAGTTTGGAGGACGTTTTGTCCACCAACTTTTGCAGTGTTTTTGCTCCTCATCATTATGTTAACATACACCGTTTAAGACCCCCTAATGGCTGAAAACACAACTCTCGTAAAAATTCCCAGAAACACATAAATATTAAGGCTGTCCTGAGGTTCTTAGGTTTGTCTATGCTTTATTTTTTCTTCTTAATAGCATAGACATGACATGACAAACAACAATATATGAAATATTGGACAAAACATAGACAAAGAGACAGAAAACAGATTTGTGTTGTTGATTGTTGTAGTTCTTATTTTTCATGTTCGGTTCTTTTAATCTAAATTTATGACCTTGCAAGAACTGAATGTTTTGAAATGATCTATTATTAATGTTTGTGTTTTCTCTAATTTCTATGTTTTCATTGTCATAAAAATGTTTTCCAAATGCAATCATCGAACTGGGAGAAACCTTGGAAAAAACAGCATTCTTTGAAGAAATCAAGTACAGCAAATTGCAGTTTTGAGTATTAAGAGTTTCACCAAATAAATAGTCTTTAGTTTCACAAATCCTGAACAGAGAAGTCAATCCTTGAATTCATCTAAATGAATAGATCAAATTTAAATTTGCTGTCTGAGCCTGACAGCTGAACTTACCTGGGGTGTGCCTCAGGGGTTTGTGTTAGGCCCCCTTGTTTTCTCCCTATTAGGGTTTGGTGATTAGATTAGGTGAGCTTATTGCTTCCTATGTACACAAGAGTCAAAGTTCTGTATGGTTGCTGTAAACTTACAAAAAGAACATGAATAATGTTGATGCATTTGAATTTTTTTGCAGTTTTTGACAATGCTTGGTAGTGGTTAACATGTTAGAAACATAATTTCTACTAAGTGACGTCAGTTACTGACTTTTTAATGGATAATTTCTTTTCATATAAAGATTTGGTCATTCTTAAATTTAAAATAAAAAACAACTAAATGGCATGATAGTACAATCATTGATCCCTAGCCCCTTATCTACATAACCAGAGCCCCACAAATAGGGCATCCCACTTTAAACCCAGGATCCATTTAGTCTAAGTGCCTTTCAACCAAATGACATCCCAGTGTTAAAAAACAGATCCGTGCTCAGCCGCCTCTTTAGGACTTCAATAGCAGCAGAAAAATCATTATTGGCAAAATTATAGCTGCTCCTTCTCACCCTGGACATCACCTCTTCCAGCCTCGTCCATTTAGTAGAAGACGTAAGTTTATCAAGGCTCGAGCAACTCAGCATGCCAAAAGCTTTCTCCCCAGAGAGGTGGCACTCATTAACGGCCGTGAACTCTGCGCTTTAAACAACAACACTGAACTCCAGCACACAGAACACCAATGCTCAGCTGCACAACGTATACATTTTAGTTATAAATAATCAGTCACGTGTTTGGTTTAATCTGTTATATTTAAATAGATCCATTATTTTGTTTAAATATAAATAGTTTGCACCGATGTGATTTTCAAAATGACTAAACAAGACATGTTCGTGCATCTCGTCATGGTTTTATTATAAATGTGTTTTGTTACCGATGAGGATTCTGAAGTTTGTCCAGCTGTGACCGGATATTCTGTCTTTCTTGAATGTACAATTTTGTGAATCCATGTATTTATTGGTGTCAGCTGATCAAAATCCACATTTGGACCAGTTGTTTTAACTATTTTTGTTGTAGCAGGTCTGGATGGCCTTTGGGTCCTTTTCTTGTTCACTGTTAGACATAAATAGTTTTTTCCTCTCTTTGCAGGAGCTTCAGTTTGAACGTCTGACTAGGGAACTTGAGGCTGAGCGTCAGATTGTTGCCACCCAGCTGGAGAGATGCAAGCTGGGATCAGACGCTGGCAGCATGAGCAGCATCAGGTAAGACGCCAGTGCAGGAGCACCTGTCTCCAGCTTTTAGGTGGGATGGTTTTATGCAGGATTTTTTTTTTTGTATAAAAAAGCCTTTTTTTTAAAATTATGCAAACCTCTACTGGAACCTTTATTAAATATCATTACAAATATATACATCAAACACTTTTACTTCTGGTTCATTTTTGTTTTTCCTACTGTGGGGTCAATTTATCATCTGGAAAGATTTTTTAAACTGAGATTCCACATAAAACACATTTAATTAAGCTAAATGCATCCATCCATCCATTGATCCGGGGTCGGGTCGTGGGAGCAGCAGCCTAAGCAGAGAAACCCAGACCTCCCTCTCCCCAGCCACTTGGACAGCTCCTCCGGGGAAATCCCAAGGCGTTCCCTGGCCAGATGAGAAACATAGTCCCTCCAGCGTGTCCTGGGTCTTCCTTTGGGTCTCCTCCCGGACATGCCCGGAAAACCTCACCAGGGAGGCGTCCAGGAGGCATCCTAACCAGATGCCCGAACCACCTCAACTGGCTCCTCGGGATGTGGAGGAGCAGCGGATCTGCTCCGAGCCCCTCCCGGATGACCGAGCATCTCACTTTATCTCAAAGAGAGAGCCCAGACACGTTTTAGAGAAAACTCATTTCGGCCTCTGGGATGAGAATCAGCTCCTCTAAATCCGAGATCATGGTCTTGCATCGGAAAAGTGTAGAATGCCTTTGCGAGGTCAGGGACGAGGTCCTGCCTCAAGTAGAGGAGTTTAAGTATCTCAGGGTCTTGATGATCAGTGAGGGAAAGATGGAGCGGGAGATTGACAGGCGGATTGGTGCTGCGTCTGCAGTGATGCGGGCGTTGTACCGGTCTGACGTGGTGAAGAGAGAGCTGAGCTGGAAGGCGAAGCTCTTGATTTACCGGTCGATCTACGTTCCTACCCTCACCTATGGTCACGAGCTTTGGATAGATCGCAGATACAAGTGGCCAAAATGAGTTAAAATGAGTTAAATGAATTTAAACAAAGGAAAAATTGAATTTGCGCATTTTGAACACAGACAAACTAATCATACACACTCACCTGTGTTTGTTATCATCTATACTTTGACTCAATCTTTGATATTAAACATTAAATCTTATACATGAAAGGACACAAAAACCTAATGAAAACACTTATTAATGATCATATTTGCCAGTTATGAAGACGTTTAAAATGCCACTCCAATTAAAAGTGTGAACTCTGAACCCTCTAGGTAAAACACACACAGAAACAGAGTAACGAGAACAAACTGCGTGTGCATTTATGAAATGCCCGCAGCTGCAATGTCGGCTCACTGGTTTTACCTGATAACTATCTGTAAAGCATCCTCCTTTTAAAAAGTTCTGCTTCCCTGTAAATAAATGTACTGGGGAAAAGTAAAGTTTGGCGGAAAGTTGTGATAAATTATTCACTTTGCTTGGGTTGTGGATGTCTGGATGCTTGTTTGTGTGCCTGTTTTTTATGTTTGGTGAATTTGCTGTCATGTCAAAGAGTCTGGTTCATACAAATTCAGTTTGCCTCTGACTCCCTTAGGAAGCTTATTGCGTAAGTACACAAACCTGAGCTGGGCAGGAAAGCTGTGTTTACCCGAAAACGGTGGGGGGAAAAGTGATGCATACACACTTGAGATTTTCTAGCTCGTGTTTGATTTACTCTGTTTGCCCTGACTTCATCTGACGGACTATTTTTGACACGTTGAAGCTCCATTATTTGTTAATATAACCAGTTTTTATAGTGTATCAAATGTTAAATTTTGTCATTAGTTTTTACAACATGTTAATAAAGTGAAACAGATTCTGCCAGTCCGAGAGTGTCTCAGCAGGTTCCTAAAAAAGTCATCAAAGGTTTAATTATCTAAATTTTAGATAAATGTGTGGATAATGCCACCCAACATTTCCCAAATCTCCTGCTGTATTCTCCTGTTGGGCTTCATCCTTGCTAACTGATAGAAACTTCAGTGACAGACCTTAGAAAATGTGTTTATGCTGTAAAGGTGAAACTCGAAAAATGAGAATTTCATGCAAAAGTTCATTTATTTATGGAAGACATTCAGTCTCGCCAGAATATGACTTTTTTAGACATTAAATTTATGACACAGAATTTTTATTCTGTGGAATTATGTATTTGATTTTTTGTAACTTAAAATACAACAGCAAAAATTTTCATCCGTGAAAATTCAACAGCAAAAATTCAAAAACAAATGAGATGGCGACCCAAGCCAAATGGTGCGTTCCAGTTGTCCTTGGAACTCGTTTTTCCGAGATAAGTTAACCGGAAATGACACAATGACCTCAGAATTCCGAGCTGCAAACTCGTACATTTCAGAGGACCCCAAGATCACCACTTTAAAGATGGCCGCGCCCAGTGCTACCAGTAAGTTGTCGTCTTTATTTTTTTCATCATTTATATGTTCTGCTTTCTTTCTTTTTGTTATTTAACAGCACCGAGTTGTTGTTTATTCTTGTTATCAATAGTTACGTTGCTGAAAATGTCAGCATTGCCGTCGCAATTGACCGGTGTTTATGGTTTTTTAACTGTTCAATTCAATTCAGTTTATTTATATAGCGCCAAATCACGACAAGAGTTGTCTCAAGGCAATTCACAAAGTAAACATTCCAATACAGTTCAGTTGATTAAGCCAATCAGTAAAAAAGTTTCCTATATAAGGAACCCAGCAGGTTGCATCAAGACACTGACTAGTGTCAGTGTCTTTTCAGCAATCCTCATACTAAGCAAGCATGTAGCAACAGTGGAAAGGAAAACTCCCTTTTGTTCCTGGTGTTTACATTGTGACGTTTGATTTTTAATGTTTTTTTCCTGGTTTTATGTGGCAACTACCGATTGTTTTGTGTGACACTATCATTTTTAAACTAGTAGATAACAACAACATACACAGCTTTACTGGCGGTGTCCATTTTTTTTCCGAGTTGGAATCAGGAACACAAAACGAGCTCGTGACATCATTTCCTGGTCGGAAATTCTGAGTTCCAAGGACAACTTGAACGCACCAAAAGTAATTGTCACTCGATCGAGTCAAGTGGCTTTTAGCTAATCAAATTACACTTCTCTGATCACATGACAGCAGTGAGGTGTCGATTCGATCAAGTGAAGATTGCTTTGGCTTGTGTCAGCAGGAGGTTTCCTCATTTGTTGTTGAATTTCTGCAGCTGATACTCTGCTGTTTAGGTTAAACATTTCAAATACATAATTTCACAGAACAAAAATTCAATGTCATAAATTCAACATCTAAAAAAAGTGGTATTCTGGTAAGACTGTATTTCTTCAACTGTAATGTCAGTAAAGTTGAATCCTAATTTATTTCAGTAATTTAATATTCTAGAGTGTCACACTCTGATCAGCTAATTAATCCAAAACACCTGCAAAGGGTTCCTGAGTCTTTAGATGGTCTCTCAGTCTAATCTGAATTACTGACATAAATGGACTTTTGCTAACTCTAACCCTAAATCGTCCAAAGTTGATGCCAAAACCATTTTAACCAAGTACTGTTCCATCTTTGTTGTTTTGCTCTGTTCCAGCTCTGCCATAATGATGCTAAGCCCGCCCAATGTCTCTCTACAAACATAGAGCGCTGTGATTGGCCCAGCCTAAACTTAGCCGAGCCAATGGTAGACCTCCTGAGGCTACAATAGAGCATGGCTAGACCATCCTGCAGAGCAAAATCTTTTTCTCTACTATTAATACTCTGAACTGGTCATTTATATAAGAAAGACACAAGCTTAAAATTATTGTTTAATTTCAAATATTAAAATAATCCCAGTACAAATGCAGTTAACTCTTTAGAAAGATACACACTCTAATAATTCAATAAAAATCAAATAAAAACACAAACACAACTTAAAGACACACCCATTACAGAAACACTTGGATCCAAAGTCTTGGTTGTTGTGTCTGTATCATTTCAACTAAACCAAGGCTGCAACAGTTTACACGATGATCAAAAATCTAAAAGTGGATCTTTCTCGGTTCACCACACGCCTGTCGTCTTAACCGTTATGACGTCAGGAACATTTCTTGTCTTCGAGCTTACACACTTGGAAACATGCAGAGTCGATGTTCCACACAGAGCACATTAGCAATGCACCAGTTGCTGCCTGACAATTATAACAGGCTTGCAGGGTTAGCTATTTATGTTGTATGATGTGTTTTCCCACACCACACATTATAATTGGCTTCCCTGCATGGCCTGAACCTGCAGCTTCTCAGCTCACGCCACAGGGTTGATTCTCCTGGCCATGATGTGGAGCCAACAGCGAACCTAAACAAAGCTCCTGCTCCACAGATATCAACTATAACTGTAAAAATAACTGGATAATCAGGGAGCGTGATGCCACTGAAGAAAACAGCGTTACCCTTTTCTATTGTCTCTAGGAATAGCATTAGTTTTGCCCTGCAACAATATGCCAGTGACAGATTTAGCAGCTAAGTGTGGAGTTTAGTCAAGGCTTTCCTGTATTTTTAGTAGTTTTTTTGTTCTAATAATGTGCTTTTATATTCATGCTTGTTGTTAAATTCATTCTAATTTGTGTCTCTTATTTCATCATTTGTTATTTTGTTCTGTTGGTCTGCGTCTCACTCCAGGCCCTGGTTTGTTATTTATCAAACTGTGGCGGTTATTTACTCCGTCTGTGTTTGTAGTTTTAGGTTTGTCCTGTTCTGAATGTTGTCTCTGTGTTCACTTCAAGTCTAAATCAGTTCAGTAACACAGCATTAATGTTTGGATTTATATCATTTGAGCTTATTTTCTAGCCTGACAAGCCATCTTATACATGTAAACATCTAGCATGGCCATGACTCACAGAATTCAGAGTCTACGTTTGTCTTTCAAACCATCTCTGCACACAGTTGGACAGCGCTAGGACCAATCAGAGCAACGAACAACAATCCATAGTTATGGAAATCAGTCAACGGGACAGTCCGCCGTACACCGTTGAAGAAGAAGTATCTCTGTCTGTCTAAGAAAAACCCAAGTCTAAATCGTCCAAAGGAGTTCTTCAATCTGTTCCGTGTCTGCCGCTAAATAGCTTTGTTTTTTTAGGAGGCAATGGCGGTACTGTTGACAACTTTAAAGGAAGCGGCGTCCTGACCAATCACAAGCTTGCGTTCTCCGTCACTTTCAGCGGATAGTTAAAAAGTTGTGCTCTACTCTGTTTTACTCTGTTCTGGCGAGGCTGTTGGAGAGTCCTTGCAAAGATGGATAATGGCGTTGCGTGTCTCCGTGCCCGACGCAGATGGACAAGTATAAATTAGGCTTAACATCTTTGTAAAAACAGAGCACTGTGATTGGCCTGGCCTTCACTTAGCTGAACCAATAGTAGACCTGAGGCTACTATGGAGCGTGACTAGACCAACCTGCAGAGCAAAATCCTTTGCTACTGCTACGGTTGTTCTAGATATCCAGGCTACTTGTCAATTATGACTGGAATATGGGAGGGTCAAGCTCATAAGCTGTAGCTGTCTATTGTTGCTTAACGAGCAGAAACTACCTATGAATACCCCTCCTCCCTACCCCCCAATGAGTCATTAGCCTCGGTTGTTCCAGCCAGAATTGACAAAGCTTCTTGGATGAGAAGCGAAACGTCTTCAAGAAACCAAAGAAGTCCAGTTGCTTTCATTCTAACCCCTTTGGATTACCATGACCTGGGTGACTGAGAACCTTCACCAGCTCAACAAGACTGCTTCCATCCCTGTTTATTTGTCTCATGTGATATTTTTGGTGTTTTGTGGGGTTTTGCATTGCCTTGTTGTAGGTTTGGATTGTAAATGCTTTGAGCAAGTGCTGTATTTGTTTTTGCATGTCTGTGTATTCTTGGCAGCCGCTCGACCCCATGCAACCTTGGTTGGGTTCCACTCAATGAGGCAATTCAGGCATCTCCACGGATTCCTTTCCAGACCTGAAAACTCTAAAATAATGTTTGACTGTTGTGCAGAAACCCAAGGCAGTACCGATTAACATCTGTTCACACTGTGAGCTGTTGGCATGTGACACGACAATTTACAGGATGGAGGCACACACACATACACACCTGCATGCAAACGCACAACAACCCTCATGGAGAGTCTAATCTATCATTTTTCTAACATTAGTGGTAAATGGCAGCTGGGGGGAAGCAATGGCTCCTGCAGGTTTTTCTGCCTGAGTTGCTTTGAGTGCAGCTCAGGCCTTCAGTAATCTTTTTCAGTAGATACTACCTAACCTCTGGTTGATATGCAGTGAAGGTAAAGCACTGCTTAGTTAAAACGCTATTCAGCAAATACATTTACGTGACCTTCACTTCATGAACTCTAAAGTTTCCACCAATGCATGAGATATAGAAGAGGATTCCATCCTACTATCCTGACCAAGCTCTGCAGTAGTGGTGCCCTGATTTATTCACAAATACAAAGAAAAAGTTGTATTTATTCATTTAATTAAGTTGATTTTATTGGCCAAGTGGAACTTTGCATTTAATTCTGATGCATTTGGTCTCTTTTGAAAATATTCTCAAGTTATTGCAAACTGCCATCATAAAAACGAAGGAGTAGTCAGTGGTATTATCATTATGTGGGAAAGCAGAAGGACTGTGTTGCGTCCGGGCTGGATACCAGAAAAGAAAATGACTTTATTAATAATAACCACCAGGTTCAGGTGCTATCTTTTGCTGCCATATTTGTGATGGCTTTGGGCTGAAGCGTGCAGATATCTTGTGTTTAGTAAAACAAACAGAACTTAGCCTCGGCATGTATCCTGCTGTCATGTTTTTATGATGCTGTCATGTCGCTGATTGATGAACCTCGGAAGTTGAACCATATGGAGTGAGTCTGTTTAGCAGACAGACTCATGCTTCAAGTGTCAGATTTTTTTTCTCCGATGCTGTTGATGGCATTGATAAACTGATCAAACAACCAAATACCGTAAAGACAAACTGTTGAAGAACAGTTACAAATGTGCAAATGATTCTGTTTTTGCAGCAGTAGTGCACTGCTGCTAAGCTAGCATGTGTCAGACACAAAAAAATAGGGAAACACACAGGTGGAAAGGCAAGAAACGCCCGTGTGTGTGTGTGCGTGTGTGTGTGTGTGTGTGTGTGTGTGTGTGTGTACGAGAGATGAAGAGAAAAGAGAAAGCTGTCATTCACCACATTCACATGCTTGCTCCACTGCGTACCATGCCCGGACCCAGACCCCATATAGAATAGAATAGAATAGAATAGAATAGACTTTATTGATCCCACAGTGGGGAAATTCACTTGTCACAGCAGCACCATCACTCAAAAGGTAATTAGAAGAAGATAAAAAAACAAGGATACATGTATTTACACATAGTCAGTAATTATTTATTCTAATCAAGTAGTGACATTTCATTCCAGACCAACAGGGACCAGCTTCACTCTTTTTCTGTTGCACATTCGAGCACCCTTGCACACATTTCCTCTAAAATCTTTTATAGAATCCAGCAGGTTCCAAACTAAAAAGTTTTCCATTACTCAGGGAACTCAGGGCTTCGTGTTGACATAAATCACAGCTGATCAGACCATCCTGCAGATAACAGGAACTCACTCAGTGCCAGGAGGATTTAGTAAAAGAAGAAAATTCTGCCTTGTAATTAAATGTTTGCCTAAGATTTTTTCTGTTTTATTCCATTTTTCACTTTAGTGGTTCTGATTTAACATTTCTAATCATGGTGAACCATCATGCAAAATGAGGAATCTGCACCTGCAGATAATAACTGATTAAAATGAGTTTACATGTAATATTTTATGATTTGTTCATGTTAAAGGGCACCTGCAGAATTATGGAACACAGCCTGGATTTTTTAAAACTAATTTTAATCACTCTGTAATTTTGAAACGATCAAAAGCAGCTATTCCACTGCTCAGTTTTTATAGAAGAGTGGAATTTTAATACACAATTAAAAATAATGAAAGCAACAAGAATTCTTTACTCAAACTTGTTCTGAAATATTTTCTTAACTTTTTCTACACTGCAAAAAATGATTTCTAAGAAAGTAAAAAATCTTAATTTTTAGACATTTTATCTAATTTTTAGTCTAAAAAGAAAATAAATTCCTCTCTAGAAAAATATCATTATTTAAAATAAGATAAATATTCTTAAAGGGCGAGTAACACCCAAATCAACTTTTTTCACCTGTATAGATGAGTGTGTAATAGTGCTGCAGACATCTGTAATCATTGTTTTTGCAGTTTAGTGCAACTTTCTTAAAATTTAATATTCAGCCCAAAACCATAATTATTTCTCCATCTTCAGGTTTAAGAATATTTACTTTATTTTAAGTAATGCTATTTTTCTACAGAATAATTTATTTTGTTTTTAGACTAAAAATACAATAAAATGTCTAAAAATGTGGCTTTTTTACTTTCTTAGGGTTAGGGTTTAATAGTTCAGTAAATGTGCATTTAGTCAAAATATCAATCAGATATGTTAGAATAAAGTTAAATTTATGACAAAGCCTGAAAAATATGGCGGGGAACCAAAAGTAATTACAGCTCCTTGTAGGGGAAAATAAAAGCGACTCATTTATTGGAAATCTGTTGCAGGAGCTCCAATAAAACGTTAAATTAACAGACTTGCTGAGTCTCCTGTAGTGAGCGTCTGTGCAAAACGTCATTAAACTGCAACAGACAATGACTTCTTAACGAGACTTCTTGGTCATTTTTGCACTTCGGTATATCAGAGCGGTAAGTGGTTTGGACTCAGGAGGTCCACAGATATTATTTCTGTGTTGTGTTTGGATGAATTTATTGCTGCTAGGTCCATTATTTATAGACAGCTTTTAGACTCCATCATGTGGTTATCATTTTACTTCCTTTTCCTCCTTTTTCTTCCAAGCAGCCACCCTCCTGCGTTCTCCACAACTAAAACGCTATCTAATTACATTCCTTTATCTCACTATACCTCACTATTTTCTCCTGCGTTGGGTGATAATAGAGGGATCCATCACACCATTAGCTGCAGGCGGTTTTATAAGCTCAGCAAAATGCTGCACAGAGAGAACTCAAATTATAGGCTGCTGCTTTATACCTTAAAATACGCCTTGTGTTTGGGTTTTCGTCTGTGTGTGTGTGTGTGTGTGTGTGTCAGTGAGTGATGATGATACTGCAAGTCATGCTACCTCCTAATGACTGATGATGCATTTCCAAGAGGAGAGAAATGGTGGCAGGTGGCAACATCTCTCACAGCGCTGTCACCCTCTCTGTCTATCTGTCTCTTTTCCTTTCACCGTGTTGTTTCAACTCCCCCCTCATCTATCTGTCTTTTACTCTCAAATGATGCTTCGGTATTTCCCTTTTTACTGGAAAGCCAAACATCCAGGAGATTTAGCTAAATATAAACATCCAGTCTCTTCTGTCTTCAAGGATTCTTGAAAAATGCTCATAAACCGCTGTGTGACCAAAAATCTTTATTCTAGGAATTTGGATTAAAAACGGCACACCTGAAGGCTTTCAATTATAAATTTAACTAAATTTGAGACGTGTACATAGTATTTGTTTGATGTAATCCAGCTGGTACATGTACAAAATCATGCAGGGTTAATCATTTTTACTTTATATTTGCTCACAATTATGCAGAAATGCAACAAACTATACAAAACAATGTAATTATTCAAAAAATTTGAGATGCATAAGATGCACAAAATTCCTCAAAATGTAAAAACCGTGTATGGCGACCTAAAACAAATCCAAAATTTCCTGCAAAATTGCACAAAATATCCCTTTTATTTAGACTTGATGCGGTGATGCCAAATGCTCTCTGCGGTTTGCTGCACCAATTGTTATTTATATTTGTTCCTGAAGGTGTCAGCAGCTGGTGACTCTTATGTCAGCAGCAAGGAGACGGGGGCCTTCAGGGCTAGCAGCAGCAGCAGCAGAGTGTTTGTGTTTGTGCCCATGTGGATGTGTGTCTCTTCATGCTGAAGGGAATCGGGGGTGTTTGGTTCATTAAACATGCAAATGCAAGCTTATCTTTCCCCTGCACCAGATAGTGGTGAGAATAGATAAGAACCAAACCTTGCCCAAGCAACAGAGTAAGGAAAAGTGTGTGATGTGGAAAAAAGAGATGCATTGAGACAAAACACACAGAAAAATAAAAGAGAGAAGTGTGAAGAAACTGTTATACAGAGAGCAAGAGACAGGGAAACTTGAAAATGACTGGATTTGTCTTCAAAACTTTCTGAGTTTGAATCACTGACCTGAGGTGCAAGGTCATGAATATAACAGTGAATGGCTGCTGGGAATTTGGCATCATTTGTATTTACTGATGTGTTTTTTGTCATCTTCAGAGTGAAAGAACCCATTTCTGCTCCTGCTCGTCTTCAGAGCTGTTGCGTTTATTTCTGATCAGAGCTGAAGGGGCCTCATGCTGCACTATAGTTACTCAGAACTCATTATATAAACTTTCATTGTTAATGCATCATTTGATTTAGTCTTCCCTTCAGCTTTATTGCTTATTATTCTGGCAGATGGCGTGCGTCACTGAAAGCCCTCACATAGAATATATCTCATAGAGAATGAGACGTACACCACTGCTCAAAAGTTTGGCAATGTCTTCGTTTTTTACTTTTAATATACAAAAATACAAATATAGGCTCATCATCATTCATGTGCATCAATCTCTTGGTATTGTTACTAATCCAAGTTTAAACTGATTATTAGAAACCCCTTTTGTGATTGTGTTGGACTGAGTGGAGGTCTGGGTTGTTGGAGGTGGTGCAGTAGAAGGTTTGTACAGAGTGGAAGGCGCCTTGAAGAAGGAAACTAGGCCTGTGGACAGCACTTGATTGTGGCCAATTTTACCCTACTACAGGATAATGACCTCCAAAACGTGTCAGCGACAAGCAGCCATCCAGAGTTCCTACTGAACCCGAGTGGACAGATTGGAGCCCTTTGAGTTGTTGTGAGAGAAGATTTGACTCCACTAAGTCAGTCCAACTCATAGGAGACACTACATATCTGCTTTCATTTCAAATGACAGCTAAGTTACGTTTTCAGCTCTTGCTGTGGAGGCTTGTAGTGGAGTGCTGAGCAGCTGTGATGAGAATCAGCTTCTGGAAAAATGTAGATTATTGATTGTTGGTTTAGAGCGAGGTCCTGCCTCAAGTGGAGAAGTACCTCAGGTCTTGTTTACTCAATTTACTGGTTGATCTATGTTCCAACCCTCATCTATGGTTGTGAGCTTACAGTGAAGACCAAAAAAAAGATTTTAAATACATTGACTAAATTGGGTGATTGAGCTCAGCTATAGAGATAAGATGAGGCAACAGGGGTCAGCTAAGGTGGTTCAAGCATGTGGTCAAGATGCTCCATGGATGCCTCCTAGGGTGTTTAAAGTAACAATCGATAGTTTTTTAAACTTTAAGCTAGCGCTTTAACGTTGATCTCAGTGATTGTTGAGTTAGAAACTTGACCAGTTTCATATCTGACACCACTCTGCAGCCCTCTGCTGACCAAAAACCACACTTGATAGTTTTGTGGAGTGGGTAGGTGCCCTATTGGGGGAGCTCTTTACCTGCTTTATGGCTGTTAGCTGTAATGGTAACGGTTAGCATTTTCAGCTTGCCGATCGTCAATAAAAAGCACAAGAAGAAGAAAAAGAAGTTTGCTTTTTCTTTTGGCATCATGGTGGTAAATAGAGGTGCCTGAAAAAATCGATTTGCATTCGAATCGTGATTCTTATTTATAAAGATTCAGAATCGATTCATAAAGGTTCAGAATCGATTCTGTCTGAAAACCTTTATGTAAACTGCCGTATTTCCGAGCGTCCCTGAACGCATCATCGCTGGCGCACCGGCGCTAGCAGTAGCTGCTTGCTCTGTGTGCTCCTACGCTGCAATCTGCTGAAATACGACAGACTTACCTTTATTATTATCCTGTGTGTGTTTTATGAGTCAAGAAGTAAGTTACATTATGTTTTATAATGTTTAAATTGTGTTATCCAGTTTTGTTTGACTGTTGTTTCATGCCGAGTGCACCATGAATAATTGATGCTTGTTAAGACTAATTAGTGCCTGTTACTCTTCATAATGTTAAACTTTGTTGCCACACATACTTGAAAAGTATTTGACTGCATTATTTCAAAGCTACTATTAGGTAAAAAAATAGCAGAAATGCATGGAGCGCTTCTAGGGTGTAGAAAGAATTGTGTATACCTCCGGTGCTCTTCAGTTCTGGGATTCAGGTATAACAACAAAAGAGGTCTGTGGCACTCAGGAGGATGAAAAAAGTTAAAAAGCCTTTATTTTTCCATGGCTTAATTAAATTAAAAACATGTCAACTAGTTTCAGCCACACTGGCCTTCGTCAGGACAAAAAATGTTTGGCTACTATTAGGTAACTTTAAAGATTTGTTCAATTTTACAAGGTAAGCAAAAATAAATGTTGCCTTTTCATCAAAAGATTGCCTATGTTTACAGTTTTAGAATCACTTTATTTTACCTTGTAAATGAGCATTTTCTTGAACATAACCAGTTTTCTTTAGAGTAAAATAACAATTTCCCATAGCTTTTTCTAACTTGCAGAAGAAAGTAGTTAATCCTGGAACTGACACTCTTTAATATTGATTGTGAATCGATTTGAATCGAGAATCGATTCTGAATCGAATCGGCACCCCGAGAATCGGAATCGAATCAAATCGTGAGTTGTTGTAAGATTCACATCCCTAGTGGTAAAGTAACAGAGTAATGTCTTTGGAGGTGAAGCAAAGAGCTAAAACCAGAGTGAACATCGGCGCGGCCTACGCTAGCTTGAGGGAGCTAAAGGAGGCTACAAAATCACGGACTGATGGTGACCTGGCTTTGTTGCTACTGGACTTGTAAGTAATATTTTTTGTCCAACAGTGTGGAGCTTTTTACTTTGTGGTTTATTTTGTATTAGTTGGCTCATGTTAGCGTTAGCTCGTTGTTAGCACTAGCTACAGCAGGCTGCAGCAGGGTTGTTTACGATAGTTGTAATTCCACTTTCAACCAGTAGGGCAGAGGAGCAGGAAACTGCTCTGTGTTACTTTAAAGAGTGTTCTCCCACCCTAGACCACATCACGCTGGGGCTTTTCTAAATCTAGGCTGGTCTTGGAATGTCCAGGGATCCCAGTGGAGCTTTTCTCTGAGGGCGGATGTCCCCAGCAACCCCAAACTGAACGATGATTCACTATTTCAATTACAATCTTCATTTCTAACTCTAGGAATTTGTTGTAGTTCCTATTTAGACTAGTTTAATATATGAAAACTTTTACAAGTTATTCTGAACATCCTGAAAAAAGAAGTAAACAGCCTAAAGATAGGGGGTTGTCATGAAGTTTTGCATAATGGCTGCACACAAATTGCTGCTTCTTAAAAAAAACATTTTCTGCAAATGAGAATGATGAGAAAATGTTGGCAAGTGAAGTGAGACGAGGCAGGTCATAATAGTTGTTGAGGTTGGGGTGATGAGTGTGCACCTGTTGAGCAGATGATTTGTGTAACAAGGCGTGTTACAGCCGTACAGAATCACTGCTGATGCATCTCTGGACGTAACAATCGTCAGCTCAGTCATCCATGAACAGCAGCAGGCAGATCAGCATCAGATTGATCTAATTCTACTCCTGTCAGATTTGTACAATCTTCACAACGCTTCAGGTCATTTGAACGGCATGACACACATTCAGAAATCATTTATCTCTGAAGCTGCAAGATAGGCGCACGTGGACGGTCTGGGTAGAGTAACACTAGTTGGTAATTCTACCAAAAGAACTTACAAAATAACCTCTTGGGACCCAAGTTTTTGATTGGTGTGATTTTTTTATTTCACCATTTATTTTAGTAAAAACTATCTTTGTTGTGCCAGAAGGAGGAGTAGAAATGAAGAGAAGAGTTCACACGTTCAAATCCTGCCTAAGTTTGGTGCTTGTTACCGGGAGACTGAAAAGGGTATCCAGGAAGTAGGAACTTTTCCCATCTGCAGCTCAAACTCAAGGTGTATCTGTCAGACTGTCAAAGAAAACCCCTGGCACTGCATTTACTGACGAACGGAGGAAGAAAAAGAGCAAGCAGCCGCTAAGAGGATGTGGGTTCATAATATCCACAATGTTTGGAGAGTTTATGCTCATTCAAGGAGCTGCACCTCTACAATGACTGTTTTCATGTTTAGTTCAAACCGAGGGGAGGATTGTGACAGCCTGTTGTTGTGTTGGGGAGAGATGCACTGAGACTAAAAAAATCCAGATTCAGGAGTGATCGGCTCACAGTGATGGTAGACACAAACTCCAATGTGTTTGTGTGGCTGAGGGAATCTGATTGGATGCATTTTAGGTAATGTCACACAGCGCTGTGCTCAAGGGCACAGTGTCATGCTTGATGTCCAGCTCAGGTCTGGCAGTGTGCAACAGATGAATGGGTTTGAAAGCAGGATGCTGGATCTGTTTGTAATAGAAACACACGCATAATTAAAAAATAAATCTTTTTAGATAACGGTACTGTCTGAAATGTTTTTCTGGAACCTTTTATGCTATATTGCTTGAAATGATCTTCACATAATGATGGCAACCAATAAATTCAATGTTTTCTCAAAAAATGTATTATTTTAATTGCCTCTGAGTAAAATCCTGGAAAAAACTCATCCAATCCAGCTGTGGTCCCGCTTCTAAATGATTGGATCATAACCGATCCATCAAACTGCTCTTCTGAACATCTCTCACCCCGTTGTACAGAACTCCCTCTGTGTATGAAACGCTCGTTCTCGGCGGAGCAGCAGAACAGGAAGAGAATCTAGCTGAGCTGCCTTGTGTCACGGTGGCAATGCCCCCTTCTGTTTGCACATCTCATTTAAGGATTTACAAGTTCTGTTTAGAGTCGGGTTCTGTTCTTGTTCTGTGCTCTGTGTGTCACAAGCAGGTGTTGTACCATATTCTGCGACCATCAGATTCTGTGAGTCTAGGGGGAGCCTGAAGAAAGGGGTTTTTTCAAAATGTAGCTTTCTAGACTGGCTTTTTCAAGTATTACTGCACCTTTACTTAAACTTTGATCATTTTAAAAATTAAATTTTTTTCAACTTTGGATTGTTGTTTTATAGGCAATGTTTAGTTTGGTGGTTTTTGATTAAAACAGCTCAACAACATTGTGACTGTCAGATTTTTTTTAGAAAAAGGAAAAGGTGAAATTGGTCAGAATCTGAAGGTGAAAATGAACCAAGCAAAAATCCATTCTGTTGATATTTAAGTTGTAGTGGACAGAAGAGCATGGAGAACACAAACAGTCTTTAACTGTAAAAAAGAACATAAAGATCAATAAATATTAGGGGTGGGACTCGATTAAAATAATTAATCTAATTAATTAGAGGCTTTGTAATTAATTAATCTTGATTAATCGCATTTTAATCGTTCAAGAAAATTTTCCCCAAAGCAATTTTTATACATATCTTAGGGGTGAGAATTTAACACATTAATAAAAACTAAAATTAACGCATTTAAATGTGTTCATTTTTCATAACGGCTACAAACTTACATTACACAAACATGCAGATGCAAAAGATGAGAAAAGCTAACAAAGTAGAGCAGAAAACTACAAAAGGGATGAAATAAATTTGTTTTTATTAAAATGATTTTGTCAAAGTCATTTAAATTTTAACTGCCAGATGGCTGTGATGATTATAATAATAAATAAGAAAGAAGAGGTAGTTTTATATTATGATAAATGATAAATGACCTGCACTTGTAAGGTGCTTTTCTGAGTCAGAGGACTCCAAAGTGCTTCACACTACAGTCAATCATTCACCCATACACACACATTCATACACTGCCCATTTTGGTTTCATGCCACAACTAAGATTGGCTTAATTTTTGTTTACAAGTCTCCAAAATTGTGATTAAAAAAGAACAAATACTGGTGAAAAGAAAACCCTCCATTTGGATTTATTCTGCACTATTAGCTCTGGTTCCTACATTTACAGTAAAACGTTTGACAGTTTGAAAGCAACAAAATGACAGGAGAGGTGATTGATTGAATTTATTCATTGGAACATAAAGCTGTGCGTGCACAATACGACGCCGCGCCTCACAAAGCATCACATCACCGCAAAGACTTCATAAAGAAGCTGGATGAACACAGTAAAGCTGGAAATTTTATTTCCTTTGTGCCAAAAGTTGTTGCTGGAATGGTTTTCCCAAGAGTAGTAACGGTATGTTATGATTATACATTTCATCGTGACTTTTACGACCTCTTCTAGATGCTCCCAGATGAATATTTGTTTGCAATGAAACCTGAAGAGGTAGGTGAGATTCATGTAATAACATAAAAATGTGATCATCAATGCAGATCCTTGTGGAAACTCATGGAGGGTAGTGTATGTGAGCAAAGCAAACATATATCGGTTTAATGACTTGTGTTGCTTATAAATATTATGTAAGACATTCTCATTGCTTTAAATGTAATTGCACTAAAGTTTTTTTAATAGGAATTATGTGTCCCTTAAAGGCACTTCAGGGTTTCAGTGTCAACACAAACACAAAGTTCTGCATGATAGCGGTGTTGTCATTGGCTCTAGTGAGTGAGACTTTTTCATGTCTCTCTATGGCGGACTGCGTAGAGACAGATCTGTACCCCTTATTCTCTGAAGTTCGACTTCTTCTTTGTGCCAGGATTTGTTAACGTTGACTAGAATACACGAGACAGCAGGGGTGTGCATAAATATTTATAGCAGGAGCCAAGTGATGTGATTACCTAGTACACTTGAGGTTAATTTCATGGTAATTGAGATTTAGTGGTACGCTGTTCAGGATCAGAGTCATGTGTTTTTTTATATATGTGCTTTTGCACATACAAGTGATGGAATAATACAAAGTACAAGTACTTAGTTTCTGTACTTAAGGACAGATTTCCTGTATGTGTACTTAAATTAAGTAATTTTCTTGAGGCCTACTCTTTACTTTTACTCAATTACATTCGAATATCATTGTTACGACCCCTTGTGTGAATGCACATCAGCCCTCTGGAAGGCTCCTGCCTGTTGAGCTCTCTCTCTCTCTCTCTCTCTCTCTCTCTCTCTCTCTCTCTCTCTCTCTCTCTCTCTCTCTCTCTCTCTCTCTGTCGGCTGATCCAGCACCCTGGATAGCTCCTGCCTGCTCTGCCCTCTCCCTTCCAGCCAGCCCTGTTCAGCACCATGGAGAGAGGCACGCTAAGGCCATGCACCAGTTGCAGCAAATCAGCACTCAGCCACTAAACCTCTTTAGCTTCTCCAGACAACAGGGCAACTCAGAACTAGTCTGTTGGTGTTGTTGCTGTGGTATCTATTTGTATGTTCTTTGGAACTCAGTTTTAGTCTGCTGTCCACCTTGGCTTTGTAGTTTCAGAACTCAGTTTAAGTTTGTTGTACTCTTTAGTTTTGTGGTGTTTTTGCTAAGGGTAGTCCCTTTTGCTTTAACCTGAGGACGCGTAGTAGTTAGCCTGCGTTGTTTTGTTTGACCTTTAGACCTTTACTAAAGCTTTTGAGCTGCAGTCCCATTTAGCATTCTCTTTTAGTGTTTGACTTACTTTACTTTACCGTCTTAGTTTTAATTAGTTTTTCCTCCCTTTTCCTGTGTTACTCCCTCCTGGACCTCCCAGACCTGAGGAGGGGGTAAAAATCATGAATATTAATGAGACAAGGTGTAGTTTTTGCCATTAATCTCTGGAAATATCCATCGAAATGTTGAAAATGAATTGAATGATGCCCAGTTGTTGAAAAATATTGGCGGCTTCATAACATATAACCATAGAAATTGGGTCTCAATGTCAAGGAACCTCGCCTTGATGCCTTGGTCACGCCCCGGTTGCCTAGGAGATACGTCATCAGGAACTGCCAAGGCGTGTTCCAATGTTCATGTACTACCGAGGCGTCTGTCCTCTGTTTGTTAGCCGTTTAGCTAATTCACCAAGGATACATGAGAGGTGCCTTGTTGCCTTCTCTTGGTCAAAAATTTCCCAGAATACAGCACGGCATTTTCAAACAGATGCGATCAGGACCGGCAGCAGCTACTTCGAGGGCAAATTTCCAGTCTAAATGTAAATCAACTAATTGTAGCTATTGGGCTTTTATCTAAAATGTTTATTTTTAGATCCAAAGCAGTTGGTTGGTTAGTTGTTTAGTAGTTGCAGCTTCAGTGGCTAGCAGGTACTAACTCGCTTACACATTTGATTTAACCAATATATACAAAGTTAAAAAAGTAAAAGGCTCGATATACATCTATATTGAAACTTAACGCTACTATGATGGGCGGGACAGGGTTGGGGTAAGCAGAGGGCGGGATCTGGCCAGCCGCGGTCACGTGGGGTAAGTCTGTTCCATTTAACCCTTCTCTTTGACCAAGGAAGGACAGTATCCTCGTAAGCAAGGTGCCTTGCCTGCTAAGGCAAGGTTCCTTGACTTTGATAAGCACTCTAAGTCTCTGGGCGACGCCATATTGGATGCCATGTTTCCTTCTACGGGAGCCCGTGAGGACAAAATGCATTTACTGATTTGTAACAAATGGTTAAAAAACTTTAACCATTCATAAACGTTGTTGTTTTACACATTTACCTCTTCACTTGCTGCCAGTGATGAAAGGGAGTCTGACGTTCTTGTCGTTTTGCTGGAGGTTGCACTCCGAGATTTTTGACCCTAATGACCATCCGTTGCTAAGGTCTTACTTGAACACAAAATACCACTTGTTTGCAGTGATTTAGGTATGTACTGCCCCCTATCGCCAGTAAAAATACACACAGTCACTTTAATGACTCCAAATCCTGCTGTTTTCAAATCCAAACCCCCCCCACTCCTCCGGCTAACTTCTACTTCCTGAAACAGGAGCGTCACATCTTTTTCCACAGACGACAGAGAAAAAGACGCTGGTCTTTAAGTCTCTGTGCTTATTAAGAAATGTCTGTATTCACTTTATAATTCACATGTAATTTTGTGTGACACATTTTAAATATGTTACATCCTAATTATGATTTGATAATGAAAACTGACACTTCGAAGCGTCATCTGAAGTTGTATTCTCACATACTCGTGTCCTGAGATGTTCAAGCGTTCAAATAGTGATTGTATCGTCTTTTACTCTGATGGCGTGTTGTTAAATAATGTAGCCAACCTTAAACAGAATGTCATTATATGTGCAGCAGAGCATTTAATCTCTTGTTGAGTAACACGTCATAACAATCTCACTGCAGTCAGACTTCTTAGACGAGTATTAGGCCGTCTCTGTCCATGTAGAGCGCAATAAGAGAGAATACGCTCGGTGTCAGGACGGCCGTCCCTGGTGAATTATGCATGGAGGTATTCTGTCATTATCTGTGCAAAATGGTGATTGTCCACCTGTCATAATAACTATAATAGCTTGGTGATTTAGATATGTATGGCAGATGTTCCTGAGCTGAATTAGTTTAACCTTGTGCTTGCATATAGATGTGTATACACCTACACACACGTAGTTTTGGACATGCCGATTGTTGGCATGAGAAATACAGATGTGAGGCAAATCCATGTGTAGTTTTTCAATTGGAATAGAACAAATTATTCTTGTAAATTAGATGTGATTTAAGCCATTTTGACTGTTAATCATTTTAAATGTTGAAATCTAACTTAATCCAAATTTATATTTATTTATGTTTGTTTGTTTAGCAAAGCGTTCTATCACTGACTGAAACAAGCAGCACCTGTAGCTGTTTGGAGTGTATAAACAATGGATCTGCACTGAACAGGCACTAATATCAGTCATTTAACTTTTTCTACACCCCTCTTTTACCATCATTGATCAATATTTTGAGTACTTTTTTATATACATATTGTAGCGATCTTGCATCAAGGTTCATGTTAAAAAATATTTTGTATTCACTTTCCTCTGTTCTTGACTGTAAAATGGCATTGTGTGAATGTGATTGGAGGTTGAGAGAAGGAGGCGGGGCAAAGAGTGTGTGTTGGTGTTGGTTCGGGGAGCAGAAAGAGAGTGTTGGTCCAGCCCGGCTTTGGTTCTTCCATAACGACGCGGTTATGGCCGACAGTAACCGCTTGAGTCCTTTAGTAAAGTGACGGCTGCCTGGCGACACTCTCGTCCATCATTTTAACGTCCAGCTGGACGCTACAATATGAATAAATATGAAGACAAAACAGATTTATTTATATAGCACATTTCCTACACAAAGACAACTCAATGTGCTTTACAGCAGTAAGAACAGACTAAACAAACACAAAAATGAACAATGGAAAATACTAAAACTAGAAAACTAACATAATATCAATGAAGTGGTACACCACTGTCATTTTTCTCTTGTGTTAAAGCAGCTGTCCAGAGTTTTCCCCTTTCAGGAATTATGTATGATTTTTCATAAATCTGTAAAAGTGACTGTCTTATCATGTACCGTGATATAATGTAAGCAATACTAGTGCTGTCATGAGAATAATTTTTTTAGATTAATTAATTATGACCTGTAATCAATTAATCTAATTAATCTCTTTTTTATCTCACCTACTAATGGCTGAGAAAAGCCCTCATTTTGATGTATTTTTATTTAAATTCATTACATTATTGTGGCAGACTGAAACATTAATATATAACAAAAAACTGGCTTTATGAAGTCATTTATTGTTTAACAGACTTAATCGTTCCTTTTACATCACCAAGGTGGAATAATACTGTGCTCTCTTGTCAGTCTCAAATAATATGAAATTAAAAGCATTAAGCACTCATGCTCTCACTTCTGACATGTGCTATAGCATGATAGTTAAATTTAAATATAATTACATAAAATTAAAAAATTAAAAAATTAAAATAAAAAATCCCAACAGGTAGACTAGAAAAGTCCCAGTAAAGTTATAGATTAAAAATGAGATTAACGCGATTAAAAAAATAGTGCACTAAATGTGGCTGTAATTAATTAATCTTAATTATTGCGATAATTTGACACCTCTAAGCAATACGTCTTTTTTTTTTTGCTAAGCACGCCCCCTTCCCCGTAAAACTCTGAGCACCGACCAGAACTAACCAATAGCGTTAGAGTACCGCTTACATGCTTCAAATTTAAGGAAGTACCTCGGCTGATGCAGCGTTGATGAACTTTTCACGGACAAGTAAGTCTTTAAAATATAAATATATGAAAACACAACATGACATGAGAATAATAATTGTAAAACAACGTGTTTTAGCTCTGTTTGTCGGCTACAGAAGCACATTCATAAACAAGAAACGTGCAGTTGCCATCTTAAATTATCGAGTCGACCAACTATTGGTGTGATACGCTTGTCAGCCACTAGATGGTGCCATCGGATAAAAGAAATTCTCCGGATAGCTGCTTTAATATCCATCCATCCATCCATCCATCCATCCATCCATCCATCCATCCATCCATCCATCCATCCATCCATTTTCTTCCGCTTATCCGGAGTCGGGTCGCGGGGGCAGCAGCCTAAGGAGGGAAGCCCAGACCTCCCTCTCCCCAGCCACTTGGGCCAGCTCCTCCGGGGGAATCCCAAGGCGTTCCCAGGCCAGCCGAGAGACATAATCTCTCCAGCGTGTCCTGGGTCTTCCTTTGGGTCTCCTCCCGGTTGGACGTGCCCGGAAAACCTCACCAGGGAGGCGTCCAGGAGGCATCCTAATCAGATGCCCGAGCCACCTCAACTGGCTCCTCTCGATGTGGAGGAGCAGCGGGTCTACTCTGAGCCCCTCCCGGATGACCGAGCTTCTCACCCTATCTCTAAGGGAGAGCCCAGCCACCCTGCGAAGAAAACTCATTTCGGCCGCTTGTATTCGCGATCTCGTTCTTTCGGTCACTACCCAAAGCTCGTGACCATAGCTGAGGGTAGGAACGTAGATCGACCGGTAAATTGAGAGCTTCGCCTTTCGGCTCAGCTCTCTCTTCACCACGACAGACCGGTACAACGCCCGCATCACTGCAGACGCAGCACCAATCCGCCTGTCGATCTCACGCTCCACCCTTCCCTCACTCGTGAACAAGACCCCGAGATACTTGAACTCCTCCACTTGGGGCAGGACCTCGTCCCTGACCTGGAGAAGGCATTCTACCCTTTTCCGACTCAAGACCATGGTCTCGGATTTAGAGGAGCTGATTTTCATCCCAGCTGCTTCACACCCGGCTGCGAACTGCTCCAGCGAAAGCCGGAGATCACGTTCTGACAAAGCCAACAGGACCACATCATCTGCAAAAAGCAGAGACCTGATCCTTAGGTCACCAAAACGGATCCCCTCACCACCTTGGCTGCACCTAGAAATTCTGTCCATAAAAGTTATGAACAGAATCGGTGACAAAGGGCAGCCTTGGCGGAGTCCAACTCTCACCGGAAAC